>NW_026847771.1:52646938-52804438 GCF_025583915.1 Anolis sagrei ordinatus
AGCACGGTCCAGAGTGACTCCCAGGTATCTGGGTGCGCTGCAATGCTCCAGTGGGATTCCTTCCCAGGTAATTCTCAGAGCTCGGGATGCTTGTTTGTTCTTAAGGTGGAAGGCACATGTCTGTGTTTTAGATGGGTTGGGGATCAGCTGGTTTTCCCTGTAATAGGCAGTAAGAGCAACTAGAGCTTCGGAGAGCTTCTGTTCTACCATCTCAAAGCTCCCTGCTTGAGCGGTGATGGCACGATCATCAGCATAGATGAAACTCTCTGTCCCTTCTGACAGTGGCTGGTCATTTGTGTAGATGTTGAACATTGATGGAGCAAGCACACTCCCCTGAGGCAGGCCGTTCTTCTTCTCTGGCCCTGGAACTCAACAAAAAAGCTCCTGTTTTGTAGCTTTAGAACTGTCTTTTTAGGATTATGGAAAGAAGGAATAAACCACTTGTTTTAACTCCAAGATCTTCCAGAGTCTGACATGTAGCACCGGGACTGTGGCACAGCTGGCTGGGTGTCAGCTGCATTAAGATCACTACAATAATAATAATAATAATAATAATAATAATAATAATAATAATCTTTATTTGTACCCCGCTACCATCTCCCCAAAGGACTCGATGAAGCTTACATGAGGCCAAGCCCAAAGTACATCAAACAAAGTATCAGTAAACACAACATCAATAAACAATCAATAAAATACAAATCATATAAATCACATAAACAAAAAACAATCAATAGTGACATAAACAATTTTAAAAATGGACGGGCCAAATGTAATAGATTAAAATTGAAAGTATGCTGACGTGGACAAGGTAAATTATAACTAGGATAGGATTTTCAGAGAGAAATGAGGGAACACAGTCCATCCTAAGTTAGTATTAAAGTGAGGGCATATTGCTGAGAGTTCTCCTTATTCTGGGAAGGCACACTGGAACAACCACATTTTCAGGCTCCTCCTAAAAACTGCCAATGTTGGGGCATGTCTAATGTCCCTGGGAAGTGAGTTCCAGAGTTGAGGGGTCACCACCGAGAAGGCCCTCTCCCTCGTCCCCACCAATTGTGCCTGCAAATGAGGTGGGAGCGTGAGCAGGGCCTCTTCAGATGATCGAAGAGATCGTGTGGGTTCGTACACAGAAATGCAGTCACGCAGGTAGGCGGATGGGAAGGGGGGGAAGAGACATCCAAGGGCCATCTAGTCCAGCCCCTTCTACCTTATAGGAGAAGCACAACCAAAGCACTCCTGACAGATGACCATTCAGACTTTGGTTAATAATAGCGTATTATTATTATTATTATTATTATTATTATTATTATTATTATTAAACTTTATTTGTACCCCGCTAGCATCTCCCGAAGGACTCGATGCGGCTTACAAAGGCCAAGGCCACAATAAAACAACAGCATAACAAATCCGACTCAAAGCAAATCAAAAACATAAAGCAATAACAACAAAACATTACACCATAACACAGTAAAAACTAGGGCCGGGCCAAGTAATGGGTACAGATTAAAAAGTGCTGGGTGTGACAGGTAGTATGTTGGATTTCAGGGCAAGTGCTTCTGGGACATAATGCTGGAGTATTCCTATTCCGGAAAGGCACATTGGAATAGCCAGGTCTTTAAGCTCTTCCTAAAGACTGCCAACGTGGGTGCTAGTCTGATGTCTTTGGGGAGGGTGTTCCAAAGTCAAGGGGCAACCACAGAAAAGGCCCTGTCCCTCGTCCCCGCCAAACGCGCCTGTGACGCAGGCGGGATTGCGAGCAGGGCCTCTCCGGATGAACGAAGGGAACACGTGGGTTCATAAACGGAGATGCGGTCGCGCAGGTAGGATGGTCCCAAACCGTTTAGGGCTTTGTAGGTAAGCACCTGCACCTTGAATTGGGATCGGAAGGTAAACGGCAGCCAATGGAGCTCCTTGAACAGGAGGGTTGACCGCTCTCTGTAAGGAGCACCAGTTAACATCCTGGCCGCCGCCCGTTCGACCAGTTGGAATTTCTGAACCTAGGTTCTTGTGGGTTTTTTCAGGCTATAGAGCCATGTTCTAGAGGCATTTCTCCTGACGTTTCGCCTGCATCTATGGCAAGCATCCTCAGAGGTTGAGAAGCGGTTGAGAAGAGGTTGAGAACCTTCTCAACCTCTGAGGATGCTTGCCATAGATGCAGGCGAAACGTCAGGAGAAATGCCTCTAGAACATGGCTCTATAGCCCGAAAAAACCCACAAGAACCTAGTGATTCCAGCCATGAAAGCCTTCGACAATAAATTTCTGAACCGTTTTCAAGGGCAGCCCCACGTAGAGCACATTACAGTAATCCAATCTAGAGGTGACCAAGGCATGGACCACCCCGGCCAGATCAACCTTTACAAGGTACGGTCGCAGCTGGCGCACAAGTCTCAGTTGTGCAAAAGCCCTCCCGGACACCGCTGACGCCTGAGCCTCAAGCGTAAGTGATGAATCCAAGAGGACTCCCAAACTGCGGATCTGTGACTTGAGGGGGAGTGTAACCCCGTCCAGCACAGGTTGCCACCCTATACCCCGATCCAGTTTCCGATTAACCAGGAGGACCTCTGTCTTGTCGGGATTGATCTTCAGCTTGTTCGTCCTCATCCAGATAGACACAGCGGCCAGGTATTCGTCCAGCACTCGAGGGGCCTCCCTGGAATTGGGTGGAAATGAGTAGTAGAGTTGTGTGTCATCCGCGTAGAGATGGCACCGAACTCCAAAACTCCGGATGACCTCTCCCAGTGGTTTCATGTAGATGTTAAAAAGCATGGGAGACAAAATAGAGCCTTGCGGGACCCCACAGGTCAAAGGCCAGGGGTCTGAGCAGGCATCTCCCAGCTTCACCATCTGGGATCGACCCTCCAGGAAGGACCGGAGCCACGACAAAACTGTGCCCCCGAGACCCATCCCAGAGAGACGACCCAGAAGGATACCATGATCGATGGTATCGAAAGCTGCTGAGATGTCCAAGAGAACCAGCAGAATGACACTCCCCCTGTCCAGCTCTCTACGGAGAGTAGGGTAGAAAGAGACCTCCAAAGGCCATCCAGTCCAGCCCCTTCTGCCATATGGGAGAAGCACAACCAAACCACTCCTGACAGATGGCCAGCCTCAGATTCATAATAATCTGTATCAGGCACATGCACACAGACCTTTACCAGCAAAGGGAGTGGGAGTGCTCAATTTGGTGCGGCTCTTGGGGCCCACTTCTCCCCAAACCGACTCCCTCCTGCACTGTTGGAGCTGCCAGCTATGTACACGGAGGCCTGCCCTCACTGCCAGTAGCACAGCAGGCCCCTGTGGGGCTCCCACCTTCCTTCCCTCCCTATCTCCCTCTGAGCAGCGGGGCTTCTCACCGCCTCCCTCCCTATCTCCCTTCCCTGCTGGCTGCTGCTTCTTTCGCAATGAGGAGAAGCCAATGGGGGCGGGGAAAGCAAGTGGCCAGAGCAAGGAGGACTGTTTAGCCGAGGTGAGCAAAGATACAGAATGGGGGACAATGCCTGGTTTGAGAGCAGTACGTGTGAAAAAGATCTTGGAGTCCTCGTGGACAAGTTAAACATGAGCCAACAAAGTCATGCGCGGCAAAAAAAAGCCAATGGGATTTTGGCCTGCTTCAATAGGAGCATAGTGTCTAGATCTAGGGAAGTAATGCTCCCCATGCTCTATTCCGCTTTGGTTAGACCCACACCTGGAATATTGTGTCCAATTCTGGGCACCACAATTCAAGAGAGATATTGACAAGCTGGAATGTGTCCAGAGGAGGGCGACTAAAATGATCAAGGGTCTGGAGAACAAGCCCTATGAGGAGCGGCTTAAGGAGCTGGGCATGCTTAGCCTGAAGAAGAGAAGGCTGAGAGGAGATATGATAGCCATGTATCAATATGTGAGAGGAAGCCACAGGGAGGACACGGAACAATGGCTTCAAACTACAAGAAAGGAGATTGATTGTAGGTGAACTATACATCCCAGTAATAGTTCACCTTGCCACATTTGCTCCCTTACCTGGCCCGCTTTGGGTCCGGAAGCGTGCCTGAAGACCGTGTGCACCAAAAGCCATTGGGATTGAGAGAGAGAGGGAGAGAGAGAGAGAGAGGTGGAGATGCCCACCTTTCCTGAAGGTAGGCACAAAAACAAAGGAGGGAGCAGAGGTGGGAGATACCTCCAGCCGGAGGGGCTCTCTCTCTCTCTTTCTTGGTCTCAATGGCTGAAGAGAAAGTCAGGAGAAGAGTCGACTTTTGGTGTGCACGCTGGGGTCTTCAGACCCCAGCGTGCACACCAACCGCGTTGAGTCGCCAATTTAGGCTGAGAAACGGCGGTATACAAGCGCAGTAATAATAAATAAATAAATAAATTCAGACACGCCTCCGGACCCCTTGGCCCACCTGCGGATTGGGGAGAGGAGAGGAGGCGGGTGGAGCACCGGGGGATCGGGAAAGGGAGCCAATCATGGGGAAGGGATCGAATGCAGAGAACGATTGAGCGCCAGCTCTGCTCGTGTACCCGGTGGCCAGGTGGAGCAGGAACGAGAGAGGCTAGGCGAGGCTGAAGGGCCCAGCCCCTTTGGGAAGAGGATCGCCTGGCAGCGAGGCAAGAAAGCAGAGGCTCCCCCCGGACTGCTAGGGCTGTTGTGAGCTGAGGGGGCGCTCCTCAAGTGGAAGTTGAGGGACATTTGCAGAGGCGCCTCTGCGCCCCGGCAAAAAAAGGTGTTCTGCGACCGCTTACTTCGCATAATGGACGAGCCGCCCCTGCATGTATAAATATGTGAGAGGAAGCCACAGGGAGGAGGGAGCAAGCGTTCGGTTTGGGACCAGCCTACCTGCGTGACCGCATCTCCGTTTATGAACCCACGTGTTCACTTCGTTCATCTGGAGAGGCCCTGCTCGTGATCCCGCCTGCGTCGCAAACGCGTTTGGTGGGGACACAAGACAGGGCCTGGAACACCCTCCCCAAAGATCTTAGACAGTCCCCTACACTGGCAGTCTTTAGAAAGAACTTGAAGACCTGGCTGTTCCGATGTGCCTTCCCAGAATAGGAAATCTCCAATACCAAGTCCCATAAGCACTTTATTAGATCTAAGATTGCTGCACACCGCACACTGCACCTGCCCTATAAACCTTATATACCACCTGTCACATCAGCACTTTTAATCCTGTACCCATTACTCTGGCCCGGCCCAGTTTTATTGTGTCTTAGTGTATTGTTTATTGCTTGTTGTTTATATTGCTTTAATTGTTTTTAATTTGCCTTTGGTTTGTATTGTTGTATTGTGTGTTGAGGCCTTGGCCTTTGTAAGCCGCATCGAGTCCTTCGGGAGATGCTAGCGGGGTACAAATAAAGTTTAATAATAATAATAATAATAATAATAATAATAATAATAGGACACGGAACAATGGCTTCAAACTACAAGAGAGGAGATTCCATCTGAACATGAGGAAGAACTTCCTGACTGTGAGAGCCGTTCAGCAGTGGAACTCTCTGCCCCGGCGTGTGGTGGAGGCTCCTTCTTTGGAAGCTTTTAAACAGAGGCTGGATGGCCATCTGTCAGGGGTGATTTGAATGCAATATTCCTGCTTCTTGTCAGGGGGTTGGACTGGATAGCCCATGAGGTCTCTTCCAACTCTTTGATTCTATGATTCTGCGCGCATGCACCCTCCCCACCCCTGTGCGCATGCTCCGTGTTGTCCTCTCCTTTTTTAGAATTTGTTAGTTTGTTTTGGTGGTTTCTTTTAATTTTTATGATTGTTGGTCATACCTTGGGGTATGAGGCATTTCGAGGCCAAATTTGGTGATATTTGGTCCTGTTTTTTTTTCGTTTTTAAGCCACTCACGACGACGACAACATTTATATATATATAAATATACTGAACATTTTGAACCATGCCACAGAAAGAAAATCCAAATTACTTATATTAAAATTAGACTCTTGCAAAGCATTTGACTCATTAGATCACAAATATTTGAACAGACTATGTGAGGAAAGTAATATGGGGATGAAAATGTGTAAGGTAATAAAAGAATTATATAGGGGGAATAAAGCCACCATCTTGCTAAACGGAGCACACACTAGATAAATAGATATCAAGAGGGGAACCAAACAGGGATGCCCCCTTTCTCCAGCCCTATTTTCATTGGCCATTGAGCCACTAGCAAATTCAGTTAGGAACAATTCGGTTATTAAAGGATATAAGGTGGGCAAGGAAGACATCAAGATTAATCTGTATGCTGATGATGTTATGATAATTTTAGGGGAGGTGGAGGAGTCGTTACAATCAATAGTTAAAATAGTTAAGGATTTTGCCTCGGTCTTCTCACAAAAAGAAAGTCATCTTCGACCTCAGCAAGATGGAGTGGATGAGGGATTAGAGGACATCCAACCCCAAATTGGGAAACAAGTCGTCCAGGAATACCTGGCCGCTCTAAATGAGTTCAAGTCCCCAGGGCCAGATCAACTCCACCCAAGAGTATTGAAGGAACTAGCGGAAGTCATTTCAGAACCATTGGCAACCATCTTTGAGAGTTCTTGGAGAACAGGAGAAGTTCCAGCAGATTGGAGGAGGGCCAATGTGGTCCCAATCTTCAAGAAGGGAAAAAAGGATGACCCAAACAACTACCGTCCGGTCAGCCTCACGTCAATACCAGGCAAGATTCTAGAAAACACTTAGAAACAAATACGGTCATCGCTAATAGTCAACATGGATTTATCAAAAACAAGTCATGCCAGACTAATCTGATCTCTTTTTTCGATAGAGTTACAAGCTGGGTAGATGCGGGGAATGCCGTGGATGTAGCGTACCTGGATTTCAGTAAGGCCTTTGACAAGGTCCCCCACGACCTTCTGGCAAGGAAACTAGTCCAATGTGGGCTAGGCAAAACTACGGTGAGGTGGATCTGTAATTGGTTAAATGGACGAACCCAGAGGGTGCTCACCAATGCTTCCTCTTCATCCTGGAAAGAAGTGACGAGCGGAGTGCCATAAGCAGGGTTCCGTCCTGGGCCCGGTCCTGTTCAACATCTTTATTAATGACTTAGATGAAGGGCTAGAAGGCATGATCATCAAGTTTGCAGACGACACCAAATTGGGAGGGATAGCCAATACTCCAGAGGACAGGAGCTGGATTCAAAACGATCTTGACAGATTAGAGAGATGGGCCAAAACTAACAAAATGAAGTTCAACAGTGACAAATGCAAGATACTCCACTTTGGCAGGAAAAACGAAATGCAAAGATACAGAATGGGGACAATGCCGAGAGCAGTATGTTTGAAAAAGATCTTGGAGTCCTCGTGGACAACAAGTTAAACATGAGCCAACAATGTGATGTGGCGGCAAAAAAAGCCAATGGGATTTTGGCCTGCATCAATAGGAGCATAGTGTCTAGATCTAGGGAAGACATGCTACCCCTCTATTCTGCTTTGGTTAGACCACACCTGGAATATTGTGTCCAATTCTGGGCACCACAATTCAAGAGAGATATTGACAAGCTGGAATGTGTCCAGAGGAGGGTGACTAAAATGATCAAGGGTCTGGAGAACAAGCCCTATGAGGAGCGGCTTAAGGAGCTTGGCATGTTTAGCCTGAAGAAGAGAAGGCTGAGAGGAGATATGATAGCCATGTATAAATATGTGAGAGGAAGCCACAGGGAGGAGGGAGCAAGCTTGTTTTCTGCTTCCCTGGAGACTAGGACGCGGAACAATGGCTTCAAACTACAAGAGAGGAGATTCCATCTGAACACGAGGAAGAACTTCCTGACTGTGAGAGCCGTTCAGCAGTGGAACTCTCTGCCTTGGAGTGTGGTGGAGGCTCCTTCTTTGGAAGCTTTTAAACAGAGGCTGGATGGCCATCTGTCAGGGGTGATTTGAATGCAATATTCCTGCTTCTTGGCAGAATGGGGTTGGACTGGATGGCCCATGAGGTCTCTTCCAACTCTTTGATTCTGTGATTCTATGATTCTATGATCCTACGCGCGTGCACCCTTCCCACCCCTGTGCGCATGCTCCGTGTTGTTCTCTCCTTTTTTAGAATTTGTTAGTTTGTTTTGGTGGTTTCTTTTAATTTTTATGATTGTTGGTCATACCTTGGAGGCTCCTTCTTTGGAAGCTTTTAAACAGAGGCTGGATGGCCATCTGTCAGGGGTGATTTGAATGCAATATTCCTGCTTCTTGGCAGGGGGTTGGACTGGATGGCCCATGAGGTCTCTTCCAACTCTTTGATTTGATTCTTTGATTCTATGATTTTGGAAAAACTTCGGGCCTTACAATTAATTTTGAAAAATCAGAGATACTACACAAAAATTTATCATGGGAAGAACTCAAAAAGATTCTAAATATTATGGGAGTTAAATTGGGGGGGGGGGGAGATGAAATACCTGGGGGTAGATATACCAAAAAATCTCAATAATATCATACCAATGAATTTTAATTGTCTATGGAAAAATACAAGCAAACAAATTAACACATGGGGAAAGAAATTCTGAGACATATCCACAAGGTTGAAAATTTATAAGACGAAGGTTTTGCCCAAAGTCCTATTTTTGTTCCAAACTCTCCCAGTGAATATCCCTAACAATTTGCTGAATAAATGGGACAAATGGGTGGTGGGAGGAAACAAAAACAGAATTGCCAACTTTCTGTATTATAGTAAACAAGAAATGGGTGGATGGGGCGGTTCCCTCTTGAGAACATATTATGAGGCAAGTCAGTTGGCAAGATTATTAGAATTTGAATTGGAAGGGATGAAAAGATGGGTACAAATAGAAAAGGAAGCCAACAGTTGGCAAAGGGGAACGTAAATGGGAGAGAGAATAGACAGAAAAGACTTCAAGAACTTAAAAGTCGGTCCCTGTTTATCAACGTTGTTAATTTGGGAAAAAAATGGCAAAATAAATTACAAATAAACAAAAGCAACCCTTTCCCATGAGAAACCTTGGAAAATAAGGACAAGACATTCAGGGATATAATTAGGGCACTTAAGGATATTGGAATCAAAAGGATTGGGGACCTCATGGAACCCAATGGAGAAATAATAAAGTGGGGTAAGATAAAAGACAAATGTGGAGCAAGGAAACTGAATAGCATGGCTAGACCTGTCCAGAAAAGCCCAGACCATGAAAAGAAGAGAAGTAGCACTTGACAGAATAATTAAAAAAGGAAAGTAGAAATAGAGAAAGGGATTATTGGGCTACTCTATGAGGAATCAATCACCTTAACTTACAAAACAAAACAACCCTTGTAGAAAATTGGAAACAAGAGGAAAGCTTCAATGAGAAATTAATTGTATCTTGGATTGACAATATTCATAAAATTAAACATATGAGGATCAAGGAAACCCAAAGGAACATAATCTCCAAATGGTATAGGACCCCCACCCAATTAGCACACATAATGGGAAATATCTCAAACAAATGCTGGCACAAGTGTGGGGGGATTGGTACATTCTCCCACATGTGGTGGGATTGTGGTGGGATCCCACATGTGGTGGGATCAAACATGGGATAGACCCATGTCTGATCTCACAGAAAGCTGGCTTTAGAAAAGGCAAAAACTGCACATCGCAAGTGCTGAACCTGACTCAGCACATAGAAGATAGCTTTCAAAGGCAGCAGATCACAGGAACTGTCTTCATAGACTTGTCAGCAGCCTATGATACTGTAAACCACCGCCTCCTCCTGAGAAAAATGTATAATATCACAAAGGACTACCACCTCACGCGCCTCATAGGAAACCTGCTACAAAACAGGAGCTTTTTTGTTGAGTTCCAGGGCCAGAGAAGCAGATGGCGGAAACAGAATAACGGCCTGCCTCAGGGGAGCATGTTTGCTCCATCCATGTTCAACATCTACACAAATGACCAGCCACTGCCAGAAGGGACAGAGAGTTTCATCTATGCTGATGATCGTGCCATTACTGCTCAAGCAGGGAGCTTTGAGATGGTAGAACAGAAGCTCTCGAAGCTCTAGGTGCTCTTACTGCCTATTACAGGGAAAACCAGCTGCTCCCCAACCCATCTAAAACACAGACATGTGCCTTTCATCTCAAGAACAGAGAAGCATCCCGAGCTCTGAAGATCACCTGGGAAGGAATCCCACTGGAGCATTGCAGCACACCCAAATACCTGGGAGTCACTCTGGACCGTGCTCTGACCTACAAGAAGCACTGCCTGAACATCAAGCAAAAAGTGAGTGCCAGAAACAATATCATACGAAAGCTGACTGGCACAACCTGGGGATCACAACCAGATACAGTGAAGACATCTGCCCTTGCGCTGTGCTGCTCTGCTGCTGAGTATGCATGCCCAGTGTGGAACACATCTCACCACACTAAAACAGTGGATGTGGCTCTTAATGAGACATGCCGCATTATCACGGGGTGTCTGCGCCCTACACCACTGGAGAAATTACACTGCTTAGCCTGTATTGCACCACCTGACATCCGCCGGGAAGTAGCAGCCAATAGTGAAAGGACCAAGGCAGACATCTCCAGCTCATCCCCTGTTTGGGTATCAGCCAGCACGTCAACGACTTAAATCTAGAAATAGTTTTCTAAGATCTACAGAGACACTCGCTGGAACACCTCAGCAAGCAGAGTCCAAAAGTGGCAAACCCAGAACTTCAACTAATGGCTGATACCAAATGAGAGACTCCCCCTGGGCACACAGAAGACTGGGCGACTTGGAAGGCACTGAACAGACTGTGCTCTGGCACCACGAGATGCAGAGCCAACCTTCAGAAATGGGGCTACAAAGTGGAGTCCTCGACATGCAAGTGTGGAGAGGAGCAAACCACAGACCACCTGCTGCAATGCAACCTGAGCCCTGCTACACGCACAATGGAGGACCTTCTTGCAGCAACACCAGAGGCACTCCAAGTGGCCAGATACTGGTCAAAGGACATTTGTTTCCCCTTATCTTTATAATGACCTTAGAACTACTAATGAACAACATAAGGAGAAACGAAGATCTAAAGGGGCTAACGATAGGAAAATATAAATTCAAAATTCGGGCGTACGCCGATGATATCGTTTGTGTGCTGGAAGATCCTATCAATACCATAGAGAAGTGGTGGTCAGAATTGGAATCATATGGGTCAGTGGCGGGACTGAGAATAAATAAAGAAAAAACGCAAATGCTAACAAAGAACATCACTAAAAAGAAAGTAGAGGAGCTTCAAAAAAAATTGAAATCAGAATAGTGGAGAAGGTTAAATACCTGGGAGTCATATTAACAGCCAAAAATACGCAACTCTACAAGAATAATTATGAGAAAAAATGGCAGTCGATAAAAGAAAAACTGAGGAGATGGGAGCCGCTAAAACTCTCCCTGCTAGGGAGGATAGCGGCAATACAAATGAACGTCCTCCCAAATCTGCTCTATCTGTTCCAGACCATACCCATCATCAAAACAAGAAAAACGTTTGATATTTGGCACAGAGATATCCTAAAGTTTATATGGAAAGGGGGAAAACATAGAGTAAGCTTCACTAACTTATGTGACAACAAAAGTAGGGGTGGATTAGCACTTCCTAACTTACGACTTTATCACGATGCATCAGCTCTATGTTGGGTTAAGGAATGGATTAGTCTCAATGAGAAAAAACTGTTAGCGCTGGAGGGGCATGATATTATGCAAGGCTGGCATAATTACTTATGGAGAGGGAAAGCAAAGAAGGACAGAAATTTTGAAAATCGTTTTGTAAGATCCCCTCTCATAAAAATCTGGGAAACATACAAGAGTAAATTCCACGTAAAAGTCCCACTCTGGTTCTCGCCAAATGAGGCCAGTCAAATTAGAGGGGCTGGTAGAGACAAATGGCTGACCTATAAAGAGATAATAAAAGGCACCCCAGACAATCCATATCTGAAATCTCAGGAAGAACTAAAAAAGTATGATCACACACTTTCCTGGTTTCAATATCACCAGATAAGAGAAAGTTATAACGCAGACCATAAAATCGGTTTTGAAACAGGAACCCCCTTCTGGGAAGGAATTATAAACTCGGAAGGAAAACATATACGGAAAATATACCAAGTGTTATTGAAATGGGAAACAGAAAGAGAACAAGTGAAAGAAAATATGGTGAAGTGGGCGAAGGACATAGGTCGCCCAATTAACTTTAAGGAATGGGAGAGAATTTGGTCTGAGAAATTAAAATGTATGTATTTTCTAATGACTATAAAGAGAACTGGTATAAACTGTTCTTTAGATGGTATTTAACCCCGGAACAACTAGCCAAATTCAGCAAAGGGAAACTAGAGGCAAAATGTTGGAAATGTAAAAGAAATGTTGGCACCTTTTTTCATATGTGGTGGGGGTGCAAAAAGGTTAAAACTTTTTGGCGCACGATCCACAGGGAAATAGAGAAAATTTTGAAAAATTTCGCACAGTTAAATTGATGCAATGACATGATTTAGAATTGCTGTTCCAGGAGGGTGGGGGGAATGGGGGGAGGGGGGTTTGTTGGGATGTATAGAATGTATAGAATGTCATTTAAGGAATATTTACTTTTGGAATAATGTTTATTGAAATAAGTCCTGTATGGCAAATTTTTTGTTGATTGTTGGGATGTATCAAAATAAAATTTAATTAAACAAAACAAACTAACTCAGCCTATTGGAAGGCTTTACCAACAAGTAACTACCCCGGTGGCACAGTGGGTTAAAGCACTGAGCTGCTGAGCCTGTTGATCGAAAGGTCGCAGGTTCGATTCCGGGGAGCGGCGTGAGCTTCCGCTGTCAGCGCTAGCTTCTGCCAACCTAGCAGTTCGAAAACATGCAAATGTGAGTAGATCAATAGGTACCGCTCCGGCGGGAAGGTAACGGCGCTCCATGCAGTCATGCCGGCCACATGACCTTGAGGTGTCTACGGACAACGCCGGCTCTTCGGCTTAGAAATGGAGATGAGCACCACACCCCAGAGTCAGACATGACTGGACTTAATGTCAGGGGACTAGCTTTACCTTAACTACATATTAACCCAATTATAAAATACCAAGCCATGCAATCTTAAAATGACTACACAGACTAGCTTTTGCACAGTTGGAAACTATAGCTGCACATCTCAGAATGGCAGTGGTTGTTTTTTGTGCCATCAAGTCATTTCCAACCTAAGGGAGGATTTTCTTGGCCAGATTTCCTTCGCTTTCCCTCTGAGGCCCAGAGAGTGGGACTCACTCAGGGAATCCTACACTCTGTCGTGGTCAGAACAACAGTTGCTTTAATTAAAATTGCTTTTTTGAAAAGTAATGTTTCCAAGTTTTCTGTTCTCTGAAATGACAGTGTTTCTCAACCTGGGGATTGGGACCCATGGGAGGGGGTTGTGAGGGGGATATCAGAGGAGTCACTGAAGACCATCAGAAAACACATATTTCTGATGGTCTTAGGAACACAACGCTCTCCAGAGGTAGGTGAACTACATCTCTCCTAAATCACCATCAATTCCTCCCAAATTCCTCCAGTATTTTCTGTTGGTCGTGGGGGTTTTCTGTGTGGGAAGTTTGGCTCAATTCTATCATTGGTGGAGTTCAAGGGCTCTTTGATTGTAAGTGAACTGTAAATCCCAGCAACTACAACTCCCAAATGTCAACATCTATTTCCCCCAAACTCCATCTGTGTTCATATTTGGGCATACTGAGTATTTGTGCCAAGTTTGGTCCAGATCCATCATTGTTTGAGTCCAGTGCTCTCTGGATGTAGGCGAACTACAACTCCCAAACTCAAAGTCAATGCCCCCCAAACCCTCTAGTGTTTTCTGTAGGTCAGTGGTTCTCAACCCCCCTAATGCCGTGACCCCTTAATACAGTTCCTCATGTTGTGGTGACCCACAACCATGAAATTATTTTCATTGCTACTTCACAACTGTAATTTTGCTATTGTTATGAATCATCGTGTAAATATCTGACATGCAGGATAAGTTTTCATTCATTGGACCAAATTTGGCACAAATACCCAATATGCCCAAATTTGAATGCTGTTGGGGTTGATGGGGGAGTTGATTTTTGTTATTATTATTTGCTGGGATTTATAGTTCACCTACAATTGAAGAGCACTCTGAACTCCACTAACAATGGAATTGAAC
This sequence comes from Anolis sagrei ordinatus, assembly GCF_025583915.1. Lineage (NCBI taxonomy): Eukaryota > Metazoa > Chordata > Lepidosauria > Squamata > Anolidae > Anolis > Anolis sagrei. The sequence goes on from NW_026847771.1 coordinate 52,661,003, forward strand.
CAAACTTGGCACACAGAACTCCCAGGACCAACAGAAAATACTGGAAAATGTTGGTGGCCATTAACCCTGAGTTTGGGAGTTGTAGTTCATCTATATCCAGAGAGCACTGTGGACGCAAACAATGATAGATCTAGACCAAACTTGGCAGGGATATTCAATATCCTGAAATGTGAACACTGGTGGAGTTTGGGGAAACTAGACCTTGACATTTGGAAGTTGTAGTTGCTGGGATTTCTAGTTCACCTACAATCAGAGAGCATTCTGAACCCCAGCAACAATAGAATTGTGCCAAACTTTCCACACAGAACACGCATGAGCAACGGAAAATACTGTGTTTTCTGATAGTCTTTGGTGACCCCTCTGACACCCCTTCGTGACCCCTCCAGGGGTCCCGACCCCCAGGTTGAGAAACACTGCTGTAGGTGATGGGAGTCCTGTGTGCCACATTGGTCATGTGGGTTCTGGGTGGGAAGTTTGGCTCAATTCTATCATTGGTGGGCTCTTTGACTACAAATCCCAGCAACTACAACTCCCAAATGTCAACATCGATTTCCCCCAAACTCCATCTGTGTTCATATTTGGGCATACTGAGTATTCGTGCCAAGTTTGGTCCAGATCCATCATTGTTTGAGTCCAGTGCTCTCTGGATGTAGGTGAACTACAACTCCTAAACTCAAGGTCAATGCCCCCCAAACCCTCTAGTGTTTTCTGTAGGTGATGGGAGTCCTGTGTGCCACATTGGTCATGTGGGTTCTGGGTGGGAAGTTTGGCTCAATTCTATCATTGGTGGGCTCTTTGACTACAAATCCCAGCAACTACAACTCTCAAATGTCAACATCGATTTCCCCCAAACTCCATCTGTATTCACATTTGGGCATATGAGTATTCGTGCCAAGTTTGGTCCAGATCCATCATTGTTTGAGTCCACAGTGCTCTCTGGATGTAGGTGAACTACAACTCCCAAACTCAAGGTCAATGCCCTCCGAACCCTCTAGTGTTTTCTGTAGGTGATGGGAGTCCTGTGTATCACATTGGTCATGTGGGTTCTGGGTGAGAAGTTTGGCTCAATTCTATCATTGGTGGGCTCTTTGATTGTAGGTGAACTATAAATTGCAGCAACGATTATTATTTTTATTTTATTTACAGCATTTATATTCCGCCCTTCTCACCCCGCAGGGGACTCAGGGCGGATTACAGTGTACACATATATGCCAATTTTGACATACAACGTATACAGACATACACAGAGGCTATTTAACTCTTTCTGGCCGCCAGGGGAGCTGTCGCTTTCATCATCCATCTGCGACACTGATGAAGTACTTCTGCATTCCCCGCATGCTTTTTTGCTGGAGTGCTTTGCTGGAGTCTTTTTTATGGCCCCATAAATTAGTTAATTTAGCCTCCCCACACGTTAAGGTGGTACCTAATTTTCCTACTTGACAGTTGCAACTCTCTTTCGGGTTGCAAAGGTCGACAACAGGCTACACAATTGGTTGGAAACCCACTCCAACCCGGGCTGGCTACGAACTCATGACCTTTTGGTCAGAGTGATCTTAATGCAGCTGACACTCAGCCAGCTGCGCCACAATCCCGGTGCTACAACTCCCAAATGTCAATGTCTATTCTCCTCAAACTCCACCGGTGTTCGCATTTGGGCATATTCATCAAAATATTCACCACATATTCATGCCAAGTTTGGTCCAGATCCATTATTGTTTGAGTCCACAGTGCTCTCTGGATGTAGGCGAGCTACAGCTCCCAAACTCAAGGTCGATGCCCACCAAACCCTGTTGGTCACAGAAGTTCTGTGTGCCAAGTTTGGTTCAATTCCATCGTTGGTGGAGTTCAGAATGCTCTTTGATTGTAGGTGAACTATAAATCTCAGCAACTACAACTCCCAAATGACAAAAATCCCCCCAACCCTACCAGTATTCAAATGTGGGCGTATCGGGTAATTGTTCCAAATTTGATCCAGTGAATGAAAATACATCCTGCATATCAGATATTTACATGATGATTCGGAACAGTAGGAAAATGACAGTTATGAAGTAGCAACGAAAATAATGCTATGGTTGGGGGGTCACCACAACATGTTGGGGGGTCGCAGCATCAGGAAGGTTGAGAAACACTGCCTTAGGAACTGATGGGCTGATGCCGAGCACAATGGGACTGAACTGCCACCTTGTGGTCACTGCAAACAATTGATTGTCTATTGCCATCAAGTGACCAGCAGAGGACCACACGCTATGTGACAACGTTGTTAAGCATGGAGCCCTCCCACCCCTCACCTCCCCAGTCAAATTATATTAAACTACCTCGCAAGGACCGTGGCGGGAACAAGCCGCAGTTGGCAAGAACTTTTTAGTTTTACAACTCCCATTTTGAATGGTAAGTTTTTCGAGCTGTCTAACAGTGTTCCAGAAGCATTCTCTTCTGACGCTATTTCCATATCCTGAACCAAGGCCCTTTTTTAATTTAATCTATCTATATAAAAATGCTCTGTGCATAATGAGTACCTTAAAAACAAAAGAACCAATGAACGAAATCACACCAAATTTGGCCACAAAATGTCTCACAAGACAAGGAGTGACCATCACTCAAAAAATTAAGATTTTGTCATTTGGGAGTTGTAGTTGCTGGGATTTATAGTTCACCTACAGTCAAAGAGCATTCTGAACGCCATCAACGATGGAATTGACACGCAGAACTCTTATGACCAACAGAAAATACTGGAAAGGTTTAGTGGGCATTGACCTTGAGTTTGGGAGTTGTAGTTCACCTACATCCAGAGAACACTGGACTCAAACAATGATGGATCTGGACCAAACTTGGCACAAGCACTCAATATGCCCAAATATGAACACAGATGGAGTTTGGAGGAAATAGACCTTGAGATTTGGGAGTTGTAGTCACTGGGATTCACAGTTTACCTACAAAGAGCATTCTGAACCCCACAAACAACATAATCGGGGCAAACTTCCCACACAGAACCCCATGACCAACAGAAAATACTTAAGGCCATCCAATCCAACTCCCTTCACCAGGGCAAGAAAACGTAATCAAAGTTCTCCTGACAAAGAGCCATCCAGCCATAGAGATAGATAGATAGATAGATAGATAGATAGATAGATAGATAGATAGATAGATAGATAGATAGATAGATAGATAGGGATTTGTAGTTGCTGGGATTTATAGTTCACCTACAATCAAATAGCATGACAGAATTGAACCAACTGGGGCATACAGGACTCCCATGACCAACAGAAAACACTAGAAGGGTTTGGTGAGCATTGACCTTGAGTTTGGGAGTTTTAGTTCACCTACATCCAGAGACTACCATGGACTCAAACAATGATAGATCTGGACCAAACTTGGCATAAATATTCCATATGCCCAAATATTAACACAGATGGAGTTTGGGGGAAAATAGACCTTGACATTTGGGAGTTGTAGTTACTAGGATTTATAGTTCACCTACAATCAAAGAGTGTTCTGAACCCCACCAACGACAGAATTGGGCCAAACTTCCCACACAGAACCCCCATGACCAACAGAAAATACTTAAGGCCATCCAGTCCAACTCCCTTCACCAGGGCAAGAAAACGTAATCCTGACAAAGAGCCATCCAGCCATAGAGATACAGAGATATGATTCACACACAGATATAGTATCATAGATTTGAAAGAGACCCTTAAAGAAGGACAATGATATGTTGCATATTCCGGGGTGGGCAAACCAGCCAATCTCCACATCAACACTGACAAAGAAACAGCAAGAAATACTGTTTACCCACAAGCATAAAGATATTACATATATTAGAAACCAACACTTTCTCATTACTTTATTTTCCAGATCAACAGACCGGGCCACAGCAACGTGTGGCAGGGGACAGCTAGTTTTTTCATAAATTGTGATAATATTAGAAACAACAACAAGCAAGATTCACCAATCAAAATACAAGTGGGTTGTTGTGAGATTTCTGGGCTGTCTGGCCATGTTCCAGAAGCATTCTCTCCTGATGTATCACCCCCATCTATGGCAGACATCCTCAGAGGTTGTGAGGTCTGTTGGAAACTAGGGAAATGGGGTTTATATATCTGTGGGGTTTATATATTGTGGTTCCAATTCAGGGCACAATAATTCAAGAGAGATATTGACAAGCTGGAATGTGTCCAGAGGAGGGCGACTCAAATGAGCAAGGGTCTGGAGAACAAGCCCCACGAGGAACGGCTTAAGGAGCTGGGCATGTTTAGCCTGAAGAAGAGAAGGCTGAGAGGAGATATGATAACCATGTATAAATATGTGAGAGGGAGCCACAGGGAGGAGGGAGCAAGCTTGTTTTCTGCTTCCCTGGAGACTAGGACGCGGAACATATTGACTCGAGTATAAACCGAGGGTGGGAAATGCAGCCACTACAGGTACATTTCAAAATAAAAATAGATACCAATAAAATTACATGAATTGAGGCATCAGGAGGTGAAATGGTGTTAAATATTTACATAAAATTGTAATTTGAGATAAGACTGCCCAACTCTGATTACATATCCTTCCAACAATAATAAAGACAGTAAAATAATGAATATAATAATAATAATAAAGTAAAATAATGGAAATGCAATAACAGTAATAAGAGGGTTAAATAATAAATGCAATAATAGAATAAAATAATAAATGCAATAATAATAAAGTATAGTAAATGTGAATGAATGCAAAGCTGGGGTGTAAATTGCTGGAAGAAACATTAACAACCTCAGATATGCAGATGACACCACTCTGATGGCCGAAAGCGAGGAGGAGCCGAGGAGCCTTCTAATCAAGGTGAAAGAAGAAAGCGCAAAAGCTGGGTTGCAGCTAAACGTCAAAAAAACCAAGATTATGGCAACAAGAATGATTGACAACTGGGAAATAGAGGGAGAAACCGTGGAGGCCGTGACAGACTTTGTATTTCTAGGTGCAAAGATTACTGCAGATGCAGACTGTAGCCAGGAAATCAGAAAACACTTACTTCTTGGGAGGAGAGCAATGTCCAGTCTCGATAAAATAGTGAAGAGTAGAGACATCAGACTGGCAACAAAGATCCGCCTGTCAAAGCCATGGTATTCCCTGTAGTAACCTACGGATGTGAGAGCTGGACCTTAGGGAAGGCTGAGCGAAGGAAGATCGATGCTTTTGAGCTGTGGTGTTGGAGGAAAGTGCTGAGAGTGCCTTGGACTGCGAGAAGATCCAACCTGTCCATCCTCCAGGAAATAAAGCCCGACTGCTCACTGGAGGGAAAGATACTAGAGACAAAGTTGAAGTACTTTGGCCACATCATGAGGAGACAGGAAAACCTAGAGAAGACAATTATGCTGGGGAAAGTGGAAGGCAAAAGGAAGAGGGGCCGACCAAGGGCAAGATGGATGGATGGCATCCTTGAAGTGACTGGACTGACCTTGGGAGCTGGGGGTGGTGACGGCCGACAGGGAGCTCTGGCGTGGGCTGGTCCATGAGGTCACGAATAGTCGGAGACGACTGAACGAATGAACAACAACAACAAGAGTAAAATACTGTAAATGTAATAAAATAATACATGAAATAAAAATAATACTAATAACAGAATAACATAATAATAACCTTGACTCGAGTATAAGCCGAGGGGAGCTCTTTCAGCCTAAAAAAGGGGGCTGAAAAACTAGGCTTATACTCGAGTATATACAGTAATTTGAAAAAAGCATGAATGAATTCCTATACACACTGCACATATCTTATTGTAGTGCAAAAAAAAAAACCTTCAAAAAACAATACAATAATTAAAATGAAGAACAATTTTAACAAATATAAACTTGTTAGTATTTCAATAGCAGTGTGGGCCAGCTTTTGGCTGATGAGATAGGGTTGTTTTTGTTGTTGTTGTTGTTGTTGTTGCGTGCTTTCAAGTCGTTTCAGACTTAGGGTGATCCTATGCGAGGGCCGGGGAAATGACCTTGGAGGGCCACATCTGGCCCTTGGCCCTTAGTTTGAGGACCCCTGCCCTAATTAAATGGGCACCTTGGTGCGTTATCCTCTTCTCTCGCTTTCGCCTCCCGCAGCCAGCCCTGATGGCCATTTGGGCCACATAGCTCTCATGGCCCTCCACGGCCCTCCGAGCAGGGCTTATCTTTCCCTCTCCCCCACACTAGCCCCACACTAGTACTGAACCCCTTCGCTAATTCCGACTCACGTGGGGTGCCCTAGTTCCCTCGGTGGGAGCTCCCATTTAATGTATATATTTTATACTTCCATGTATAAAAACATCTTTGAAGATGTTTACATCCCTGGTTACATCCTGTATATACTAGTGCAACGCAGACCCTATTTATTTATTTATTTATTTATTTAGAACTTTTATATACCGGTCTTCTTGCCTCCAGGCCGGTTTACAACAGAGGAATTCATACACAATAGTTAAAACATCACATCCTATAAAACACTCATATAAAACACATTAAAATACAATCATATAATTACATAAGGCCAAGTCGTCAGCACAAAATCACAAATCATCACCATCCGTCCGTGTGGTCAAGGGTTATTGACTCACTCATCAAATGCCAGATTCCAGAGCCAGGTTTTCACCAACTTTCTAAAGGTCAGGAGGGAAGGGGCAGTTCTAATCTCCAATGGGAGAGAGTTCCAGAGCCGAGGGGCCACCACCGAGAAGGCCCTGTCCCTCGTCCCCACCAGACGCGATTGCGAGGGTGGTGGGACAGAGCAGGGCCCCTCCAGAAGATCTTAACAACCTTGATGGTTCATAGGGGAGAATCCGTTCGGACAGGTAAACTGGGCCAGAGTCATTTAGGGATTTATAGGTCAACACCAGCACTTTGAATTGTGCTCGGAAGCTAACTGGCAGTCAGTGGAGCTGGCGCAACAGAGGAGTAGTATGCTCCCTGTACCCCGCTCCTGTTAGTAATCTGGCTGCCGCTCGTTGGACTAATTGCAGCTTCCGGGCAATCTTCAGAGGCAACCCCACGTAGAGAGCGTTGCAGTAGTCTATACGGGATGTAACCAGAGTGTGAACCACCGTGGCCAAGTCAGACTTCCCAAGGTACGGGCACAGCTGGCGCACAAGTTTTAATTGTGCAAAAGCTCCCCTGATCACCGCCGAGACCTGGGGTTCCAGGCTCAGCGATGACTCCAGGATCACTCCCAAGCTGGCAACCTGTGCCTTCAGGGGGAGTGTAACCCTGTCAAGCACAGGCTGTAACCCTATGCCCTGTTCGGTCTTTCGACTGACCAGGAGTACCTCTGTCTTGTCTGGATTTAGTTTCAATCTGTTGGCCCTCATCCAGTCCGTTACAGCGGCCAAGCACCAGTTCAGGACCTGAACAGCCTCCTTAGTAGCAGGTGGAAAGGAGTAACAGAGTTGGACATCATCTGCGTACAGATGACACCGAACCCCAAAACTCCGGATGATCTCTCCCAATGGCTTCATGTATACGTTAAACAACATAGGGGACAGTACTGAACCCTGCGGGACTCCACAGTACAATGGCCGTGGGGGTCAAGCAGGAGTCCCCTAGCAACACCTTCTGGGAGCGACCCTCGAGGAAGGACTGGAGCCACTGCAAGGCAGTACCCCCCAGACCCATTCCCGCGAGATGTCCCAGGAGGATACCGAGGTCGACAGTATCGAAGGCTGATGAGAGGTCCAGCAGAACCAACAGGGACACACTCCCCCTGTCCAGTTCCCGGCAAAGATCATCCACTAAGGCGACCAAGGCTGTCTCAGTACCATGTCCCGGCCTAAAGCCAGACTGCGCCGGATCCAGATAATCCGTGTCTACCAAGAAATCCTGGAGTTGCGAAGTCACCACACGTTCCAGGACTTTGCCCAAATAGGGAAGATTGGAAACTGCCCGATAGTTGACGAATTGAGTGGGGTCCAGTGATGGTTGGACATGGGCAATGAGTGGAGTTTGGCACTGGTGGAGTTTGGTACGCAGAACCCCCATGACCAGGTTGAGGGGAATTGACCTTGATTTATAGGTATTGTAGTTCACCTACATCCAGAGAGCACTGTGAACCCAACCAACAATGGATCTGGACCAACCTTGGCACACAGACCCAACATGGGCAATGCGCACTGTGGACTCAAACAATGATGCATCTGGACCAAGCTTGGCACAAATACTCAATAGGCCCAGTTGTGAACACTGGTGGAGTTTGGCACGCAAAACACCAGTGGACCTGGACCACATTTGGCATGCAGAACCCCCATGACTGGGTTGGGGGAAATTGACCTTGATTTACATGATTTATAGTTCACCTACATCCAGAGAGCAATGTGAACCCAACCAACAATGGATCTGGACCAACCTTGGCACATGGACTCAACATGGGCAACTGTGAATACTGGCTAGGTTTGAAGGTGATTGCCCTAGGAATATGGGAGTTGTAGTTCGCCCTTATCCAGAGAACACTAAGCCCAACTGATATCAGATCTGGACCAAACTTGGCACACAGGCCCAACATGGCCAACCATGAATAATGGCAGGGTTTGGGAATGACTGACCCACAATTCTGGGAACTGTAGTTCACCCACACCCTTATGCATTTTCTAATGGGACCATTCATAACAAACAAAATGAAAGATTGGCTTTTTCCATAATAATCATAGAATCATAGAGTTGGAAGAGACCTCATGGGCCATCCAGTCCAACCTCCTGCCAAGAAGCAGGACTATTGCATTCAAAGCACCCCAGACAGATGGCCATCCAGCCTCTGTTTAAAAGCTTCAAAAGATATACCCTTTTAATTTCTGGATAAATTTTCCTTTGCCCCCATTGGGCGCATATATATTGCAGATTAAAATTTTAAGACCGTTCGTATTAATCAAAACTCCTAGTATTCTCCCATCGTCACCTTTAAAGGCTAGACTGGATATTAAACTTTCTTTAATGTATGTAGCTACACTCAAAGAATATCCCAAAAGAGTAACACGACTAAAACAAGAAACTGGAGTAACTTCCTCCAATACTTAGAGGAGGTTAAAAAGGAATAACTAGTAATAACAATAACAATTTAAAAATAAATAATAATAATATTAATAAAAATAAAATTTAAAAAACGTAAAATACTAATAAGAATAATAGTAACAATATCTACGATAATACTATTAGACAAACTTCCCGGCAAATAAAAGAAAATTGTTGGGTTAATAAAATAAGGCAAAACTGAAATAATAATCGGACTTCATTCTCTCACCAAGAAGAAAAGACAATAGTCTCAAGAAGGTGAAGAATATGAACCACCCCTGGACAACTTGGAAGTGCCTTACAAAATGGACAGAATCCCCTTCCCGTGAACGTGTCGAGTGAATGAGTGTGTGTGAGGGTGAGAGAGTGAGGTATATTCCCCCCCTTCCTTTCCCCATTTTTGTTTGTTTGTAGGGAAGCCCTACTCTACGGGCCTCCCTATCTTTTCTTTCTTTTGCACTTTCCTATCCCAACCCAATTGTTCCACCACTTTTTATATACTTAAAAATTCACAATAAAAAATATATTTAAAAAGCTTCCAAAGAAGGAGCCTCCACCACACTCCGGGGCAGAGAGTTCCACTGCTGAACAGCTCTCACAGTCAGGAAGTTCTTCCTCATGTTCAGATGGAATCTCCTCTCTTGTAGTTTGAAGCCATTGTTCCGCGTCCTAGTCTCCAGGGAAGCAAAACAAGCTCGCTCCCTCCTTCCTCTCACATATTTATACATGCAGGGGCGGCTCGTCCATTACGCGAAGTAAGCGGTCACAGAACACTTTTTTTTGCCAGGGGCGCAGAGGCGCCTCTGTAAATGCCCCTCGACTGCCACTTGAGGAGGGCCCCTCAGCTCACAACAGCCCTAGCAGTCCGGGGGGAGCCTCTGCTTTCTTGCCTCGCTGCCGGGCGATCCTCTTCCCAAAGGGGCCGGGCCCTTGAGCCTCGCCTAGCCCCTCTCGTTCCTGCTCCACCCGGCCACCGGGTGCACGAGCAGAGCCGGCGCTCAATCGTTCTCCACGTTTGATCCCTTCCTCATGACCGGCTCCCTTTCCCAATCCCCCGGCGCTCCACCCGCCTCCTCTCCTCTCCCCAATCTGCGGGTGGTCCAAGGGGCGGAGCTGCCACGCCTGGCCCGCTTCGGGTCCAGAGGCATGTCTGAAGACCCCAGCGTGCGCACCAAAAGTCGCCTCTTCTCCTGACTTTCTCTTCAGCCATTGGGACCAAGAGAGAGAGAGAGAGAGAGCCTTCCGGCTGGAGGTATCTCCCACCTCCGCTCCCTCCTTTGTTTTTGCGCCTACCTTCAGGAAAGGTGGGCATCTCCACCTCTCTCTCTCTCTCGGTCCCAATGGCTGAGGAGAAAGTCAGGAGAAGAAGTGACTTTTGGTGCACACGGTCTTCAGGCACGCCTCCGGACCCAAAGCGGGCCAGGCAAGGGAGCAAATGCGGCAAGGTGAACTATTACTGGGATGTATAGTTCACCTACAATCAAAGAGCATTCTGAACTCCACCAATGATGGAACTGAACCAAATATGGCACACAGAACTCCCACGACAAACAGAAAATATATATCAATGATTGGTTGGGGGGGGAGGGGGAATACGGTTTGCTTACAGTTGAAAATTACCTAGGGCCGCATCTACATGGCTATCATATCTCCTCCCAGCCTTCTCTTCTTCAGGCTAAGTATAATCCAATAGCATTGGACAAACAAGAATCCAAGGCAGCATGACAAAGTCCCCAATGGGAATATATTATGAGGCAAGTCAGTTGGCAAGATTATTAGAATTTGAATTGGAAGGGTCGAAAAGATGGGTGCAAATAGAAAAGGAAGCCAACAGTTGGCAAAGGGGAACGTAAATGGGAGAGAGAATAGACAGAAAAGACTTCAAGAACTTAAAAGTCGGTCCCTGTTTATCAACGTTGTTAATTTGGGGGAAAATGGCAAAATAAATTACAAATAAACAAAAGCAACCCTTTCCCATGAGAAACCTTGGAAAATAAGGACAAGACATTCAGGGATCTAATGAGGGCACTTAAGGATACTGGAATCAAAAGGATAGGGGACCTCATGTAACCCAATGGAGAAATAAAAAGTGGGGTAAGATAAAAGACAAATGTGGAGCAAGGAAACTGAATAGCATGGCTAGACCTGTCCAGAAAAGCCCAGACCATGAAAAGAAGAGAAGTAGCACTTGACAGAATAATTAAAAAAGGAAAGTAGAAATAGAGAAAGGGATTATTGGGCTACTCTATGAGGAATCAATCACCTTAACTTACAAAACAAAAACAACCCTTGTAGAACATTGGAAACAAGAGGAAAGCTTCAATGAGAAATTAATTGGGTCTTGGACTGACAATATTACTAAAAATAAACATTTGAGGAGCCAAGAAACCCAAAGGAAAATCATCTCCAAATGGTACAAAACTTCCACCCAGTTAGCACACATTGTGGGAAATGTCTCAAACAAATGTTGGCACAACTGTGGGGGGGTCGGCTCATTCTCCCACAAGTGGTGGGATTGTATCCAAATTCAGAACTATTAAGGTAAAATAAGGACGGTAATGGAAGACATAATAGGGAAAGAATTAATCTGGGAAAAAGTATTATTATTATTATTATTATTATTATTATTATTATTATCTTTATTTGTACCCCGCTAGCATCTCCCGAAGGACTCGATGCGGCTTAAAAAGGCCAAGGTCTCAACAACAGTAGCATAGCAAATACAACCAAAAGCAAAATCAAAAACATGAAAGCAAAACAATAAAACAACAAAACAATACACCATAGCACAATGAAACTAGGGCCGGGCCGAGTAATGGGTACAAATCAAAAAGTGCTGCGTGTGACAGGTGAGATGTCGGATTTCGGGGTAAGTGCAATGTGCAGAAAATCTTAAAAATCTAATAAAGTGCTTCTGGGACATAATGCTGGAGTTTCCTATTCTGGAAAGGCACATGTTCAGAAATCTGTAACCCATCATCCTCCTTGTCCTGAGGAAACTCAGGCTCAGAAAGCTCAGGCTCAAATCAAGATTAAAACCAAAGTCCCAAAGAGCCAAAAGCTTTCCCCAAAAGCTGGGGCAATTCCCAAGAATCATAGAATCATAGAGTTGGAAGAGACCTCATGGGCCATCCAGTCCAACCCGCTGCCAAGAAGCAGGAATATTGCATTCAAATTGTTAGAGACCCTAAATTGGATCTTTTTAGGGCCACGTCGCGGGAGCACGAAAGGAAGGAGACAGTCCCAATGAAAGATCAAAAAACAAGGTTTTATTTTAGTTTCTTCATGAAGAAGACGGACAGCCGGGCAGCATGCACAGATGTTACCCTTCAAATGACTGTCGTCCCCCTTGGCTTTTGACCACCAAATATATAACCTCAAGTAAAAAATTTTTGTCATGGAAAAGTACTCTCTTTCCAGCCCCCTCTCTTGACCTTTTTGATGGAAAGTACCTTCTTGTACATGCAGACTCTGCGCTTCAAAAAAACCCCGTTGAAGTTAACCACAAGCATCCTGTGTAAGAAAGTTCCCTCTTGTACTTAAAAACATTTTCTTCCGTATTGCTCTTTTTAAGTCAGAGAAAGGATATGTCTCTCTTTTGCTGTTAATTTCATTCAAAGCCCCTTACTCAGAGACCCTTGAAACCTCCTTCAAAATCACTCCTGACGGATGGCTATCCAGCCTCTGTTTAAAAGCTTCCAAAGAAGGACCCTCCACCACACTCTGGGGCAGAGAGTTCCACTACTGAACGGCTCTCACAGTCAGGAAGTTCTTCCTCATGTTCAGATGGAATCTCCTTTCTTGCAGTTTGAAGCCATTGTTCCGCGTCCTAGTCTCCAGGGAAGCAGAAAACAAGCTTGCTCCCTCCTCCCTGTGGCTTCCTCTCACATATTTATACATGGCTATCATATCTCCTCTCAGCTTTCTCTTCTTCAGGCTAAACATGCCCAGCTCTTTAAGCCACTCTTCATAGGGCTTGTTCTCCAGACCCTTGATCATTTCAGTCGCCCTCCTCTGGACACATTCCAGCTTGTCAATATCTCTCTTCAATTGTGGTGCCCAGAATTGGACACAATATTCCAGGTGTGGTCTAACCAAGGCAGAATAGAGGGGTAGCCTGGCTTCCCTCGATCTAGACACTATGCTCCTATTGATGCAGGCCAAAATCCCATTGGCATTTTTTACCGCCACATCACATTGTTGGGTCATGTTTAACTTGTTGTCTTTTTTCACACGTACTGCTTCTCTTCTTCAGGCTAAACATGCTCAGCTCTTTAAGCTGCTCTTCATAGGGCTTGTTCTCCAGACCCTTGATCATTTTATAAATAGTATTATACATCACCAAACTGATATTACCAAACTTTGAAAAACAAACAATGCCTTTCGCAAACAACCCGAGCACCACTGGGTCCCCAAGCTAGTAAATAATAAATTTGAAGAAGCATGCCACCGTTCAAGGCATTTTGGTGGGCTTTCATCAGCACCTCCTGACCCAGGAAACTCCCTTCAGCTATTTTCCTGGACAGCAGATAGATATGAAGAATTCAATCACCCATCACTCTTGGGGCCAGTCATCTTGTCAGGCATATGGATTCACAAGCAGTCTGCATATCAGGACTTGGTATCCGCGCTTCAGGTTTCGCTATCCACAGCCCGGCTCTCTATCCACGGCCGTTTTAAATCGCTCTACTTCAACCATATTTGAAAAATGTTCTCTTCCTGGTTTGAAAGTGTTCTTTCCTGTTTAATGGTGCGGTCCTTACTTTGAAAGTTGTCCTACTCCAGAAACTTTGTTTTTGTGCCTGCCACAAACTAGATTGAATTGGTTGCGACTCAGTGTAAGACTATTGCAAAACGTGCTGCAGGATGCCCCGCAAAAAAGCAAAGCTTTTTTGCAGTTTAGTACACTTTCCCCATGTTTTTGTAATAGAGCCAATTAGGAAATGACAATTATAACCCAGGAACAAAAATCGTGTTACATAGTGCATTATGTTCTCCCTGCGGTGTCAAAGTAGGAAAGGCTGCTGCAGTTGTGTCGTCATGCTTGCCTGAGCTGCCGTATCAACAGCCTCTGTTTGCTAAAGAGGCGCGTTATTTGCACGCCCAGCAAGGAGCCATGAAACAAGGAACCCCATTGAACAGCTACTTCCTGCTCCCTAAGATATGTAGAGATGGGATATTTGCAGAAACCCGCCCATCATCCAGCAGCTTGGACTAATGTTGGACATCAACTAGCATAGAAAGGCCTTTGAAGATCATGTAAATCACAGGGGATTTAAGGAAGGAAGGGATCCCCAAAGGCCATCTAGTCCTTGCAGGAAGGCACACCTAAATGATGCCCAACCAACCACAACTGAAAGACCTACAATGACGGGGAGGCACCTTCAGATACATATTCCTCCATTTACCTATCTCACCCAGGGTTTTATCAATTTTATCCTGTGCATTTGGCCCGCCCACTGTGTTTTTATTCTTCCATTATTTTATTTTGCGTTTGTTTACTGTGAATTTGCTATTGTTTGCATTTTACTTTGTTGTTATTATCTGCTGTTGTATTTTACTTTGCTGTGCTGTAATCCTTGGGCTTGGCCTCATGTTAGCAGCCCCAAGTCCCTTAAAGTTTATTATCATTATATTGTCGAAGGCTGGGTTGTTGTAGTTTTTTTCGGGCTATATGGCCATGGTCTAGAGGCATTCTCTCCTGACGTTTCGCCTGCATCTATGGCAAGCATCCTCAGAGGTAGTGAGGTCTGTTGGAACTAGAAAAGTGGGTTTATATTTCTGTGGAATGACCAGGGTGGGACAAAGGACTCTTGTCTGCTGGAGCTAGGTGTGAATGTTTCAACTGATCACCTTGATTAGCATATAATTTATTATCATTATCATTATCATTATTATTATTCCACTAGGATTGGAAGGGACCCCCAAATGACATCTAGTCCTTATGGATGCCCATTTGATGTTTTTAAAGGTTACCTAGGGCCTCTTTAGGGTTATTCAGGGCCCGTTTTGTCCATTTGGTGCTTTTTAAAGGTTGTTTAGGTTGTCTTTAGGATTATTCAGGGCCCATCTTACCCATTTGATGCCTTTTAAAGGTTGTTTATGGTCTCTTTAGGGTTATTTAGGGCCCATCTTGCCCATTTGGTGCCTTTATAATGTTGTTTAGGACATATTTAGGGTCATTTGGGGCCTGTTTTGCGCATTTGATGCCTTTATAATGTTCTTTAGGGTCTCTTATGGTTGTCCATGGCTCGTTTTGCCCATTTAGTGCCTTTTAAATGTTGTTTAGGACATATTTAGGGTCATTCAGGCCCAGTGTTGCCCATTTGATACCTTTAGACTCCAGTAATACATGGAGAGAGAGTTGCCAGATGTACAAGCTGGGTTTAGAAAAAGCAGAGGAACAAGAGACCAAATTGCCAATATCCGCTGGATAATGGAGAAAGGCAAGAGTTTTATTATTATTAATAATAATAATAATAATAATAACTTCATTTATACCCCGCCACCATCTCTCCAAGGGGACTCAGGGCAGCTTACATGGGGCTAAGCCCAGCAATACAGTAAACAATATGAACGGCAGCCAATGGAGCTCCTTGAACAGAGGGGTGGACTGCTCCCTGTAATTCGCTCCTGTTAGTAATCTGGCTGCTGCCCGTTGGACCAACTGAAATTTCCAGGCCGTCTTCAAGGGCAGCCCCATGTAGAGTGCATTGCAACAGTCCAATCTGGAGGTAACTAAGGCGTGGACCACCATGGCCAGATCTGACTTCAGGAGGTATGGTCGCAGCTGAACGCACAAGCTTCAATTGTGCGAAAGCCCTCCCAGCCACCGCCGACGCCTGTGCTTCAAGCGTTAGCGAAGAGTCTAGGAGGACACCAAAGCTGCGGACCTGTGACTTCAGGGGGAGTGCAACCCCATCGAGCACAGGTTACCACCCTATACCTCAATCCGGCTTACGATCGACCTGGAGGATCTCTGTCTTATTTGTCCTCATCCAGACTGTCACAGCAGACAGAATGGAACCTTGCGGGACCCCACAGGTCAAAGACGAAGGGACCGAGCAGGTGTCCCCCAGTTTCACCAACTGGGAATGACCCTCCAGGAAGGACCGGAGGCACAGTAAAGCCGTACCCCCAAGACCCATCCCGGAGAGCCGGCCCAGAAGGATATCATGGTCGATGGTATCGAAAGCTGCTGGGATAGCCAAGAGAACCAGCAGGGTCACACTCCCCCTGCCCAGCTCCCTACGGAGGTCATCCACCAAGGCAACCAAAGCCATCTCGGTACCGTGATCAGGCCTAAAACCAGACTGCGACTCGTCTAGAAAATCAGTGTCCTCTAGGAATACCTGGAGCTGCGAGACGACCACCTGCTCCAGCACCCTGCCCAGGAGATTGGCCTGTAGTTACTCAAGACCGTAGGGTCAAGGGAGGTCTTCTTCAGGATTGGTCTCACCACTGCCTGTTTCAGACCAGATGGAAATTTCCCCTCTATTCCTGTTTATCTATTTCTGTTTTATTGCCTCTTCTAACGTCTTTGACTGTGTGGATCGTAATAAATTGTGGCAATTTCTTGGTGGTCTGGGGATACCAAGCCACCTTGCCTGTCTCCTGAGGAATCTGCATAATGCCCAAGTAGCAACAGTAAGAACTGACCATGGAACAACAGACTGGTTCAAGATTAGGAAAGGCGTATGGCAGGGCTGTCTACTCTCACCCAACATATTCAACTTGTATGCAGAACACATCCTGCGAGGTGTGGGGCCGGGCGAATTGAAGGCTGGAGTTTAAATGGCTGGACAAACATTAACAAACTTAAATATGTAGATGATACCTCTTTGAAGGCTGAAAGTGAGGAGGAGCTGAGGAGCCTTCTAACCAAGGTGAAAGAAGAAAGGGCAAAAGCTGGGTTGCAGTTCAGTATCAGATTATGGCAACCAGACTGATTGATAACTGGCAAACAGAGGGAGAAAACATGGAGGAAGTGACAGACTTTGTATTTGTAGGTGCAAAGATTACTGCAGACGCAAACTGCAGTCAGGAAATCAGAAGACACTTCCTTCTTGGGAGGAGAGCAATGACCAATCTCGATAAAATAGCGAAGAGAGCAGACATCACACTGGCAACGAAGATCCACATAGTTAAAGCAATGGTATTCCCCGTAGTAACCTACGGATGTGAGAGCTGGACCATAAGGAAGGCTGAGTGAAGGAAGACAGACACTTTTGTACTGTGGTGTTGGAGGAAAATGCTGAGAGTGCCTTGGACCGCAAGAAGCTCCAACCAATCCATACTCCAGGAAATAAAGTCCAACTGCTCACTGGGGGGAAGGATAGTAGAAACAAAGATGAATTACTTTGGCCACATCATGAGAAGACAGGAAAGCTTGGAGAAAACAAGGAAAGGAAAAAGAAAGAGGGGCTGACCAAGGGCAAGGTGGGTGGATGGTATCCTTGAAGTGACTGGCTTGACCTTGAAGGAGCTGGGGGTGGCCATGGCCAAAAGGGAGCTCTGCCATGGGCTGGTCCAGAAGGTCACCAAGAGTCAGAAGTGATGAAACGAATAAACAACAAAAAGGGCCTTTTTAGAGTTGTCCAGGAGCTATTTTGCCAATTTGGTACCTTCATAATGTTGTTCAGGGTGACCGTATGACATAAATCTAATGGGCACCCCAATTTTAGCAAGGTGATTTAGTTCCAAAATGGTGAGCATTAGATTAGAGTCCATACAGCAGGGGTCCTCAAACTAAGGCCCGGGGGCCAGATACGGCCCTCCAAGGTCATTTACCCGGCCCGGGCTCAGGGTCAACCTTAAAAGCACACAACAACAACAACAACAACAACAACAACAACAACAACAATCCTATCTCATCAGCCAAAAGCAGGCCCACACTTCCGTCTAAAATACTAATAAGTTTATATTTGTTATATACGACAAATAAGATATCTGCAGTGTGCATAGGAATTCATTCATGTTTTTTTCAAATTATAATTCAGCCCTCCAACAGTTTGAAGGACTGTGACCTGGCCCTCTGTTTAAACAGTTTGAGGACCCCTGCAATACAGTATAGTATTATCTATGACTTGGCATGCCCTTCAACCCATTGCAGAGGAAGGTGGGAGGACAAGAGAGAGAAACAGCTGGAAAAGTAGGACAACAAAGAGTTTGCCTGCAAAAGTGGGCCGGTTGAAGGCATGTGGTGCCTTGTTCTTACCAGTGGCTGTTGTGTTGCCAGCAGACGTATCATTTTTTGGGCTCGTGAGCGGCTCTTTGGACTTGGTGGGGGTTGTGGATGCTTCAAGTCTTGTGGTGCCGTGGCTCGTGGTGCCGTTGCCATCGGTGGTTTCCGGAGGCTTGGGACTTGGCGAGGTCTCTAACCATGTTGTGTCATTCAAGCCAGATGCGGTTGTGCCAGTCATTGGCGCCACGGGGCTGGAGACCAACATCCTCGTTGGGGTAGTATCGGAGAAAGTAACATTTTGCGTTGTGCTTTCATTTGAGGTCGTTTCCACACTGAGTGTCACTGCTAAAATATATTTTTAAAAGGTGAATTAGAATAAAAGAAAATGACTGCAAATTAATTTGGAAGTGGTATTTAACATCGAGATTTGGAGAATTAGGATCTTTGGAAAGTCATTACCTTGTTGGAAATCATAACCTTTTGGGAAATGGCATTCATTATCTTTTTGGGAAACCAGGAATCTCTCTGAGAAGAGTTAAAAACTCGCTTGAGTTAACCTTCTCCTTAGTGGTAAATATCCACTCGTAACCATGTAAGTTCATTAGGTTTCTTAGCTGTTAGACTGATATATGTCTCTTTGAACTGCTAGGGACAAAGAGATGCCAATGCACAAAAACATATACTAGTCGTCCCCTGCCACGCGTTGCTGTGGGCCACATGTGGGAGGTTTGGCCCAATTTTATCGTTGGTGGGATTCAGAATGCTCTGTGATTGTAGGTGAACTATAAATCTCAACAACTACAACTCCCAAATGTCAAGATTCTATTTTCCCCAAACTCTACCAGTGTTCACATTTGGGCATATTGAGTATTCATGTAGAGTTTGGTCCAAATCCATCATTGTTTGAGTCCACAGTACTCTTTGGATGTAGGTGAACTACAACTCCAAAACTCAAGTTCAGTACCCACCAACCCTTTCAGTATTTTCTCTTGGTAATGGGTGTTCTATGTGCCAAGTTTGGTTCAATTCCATCATTGGTGGAGTTCAGAGAATGTTCTTTGATTGTAGGTGAACTATAAACCCCAGCAACTACAACTCCCAAATGTCAAGGTCTATTTTCCCCAAACTCCACCAGTGTTCACATTTGGGCATATTGAGTATTTGTGCCAAGTTTGGTCCAGATCCATCATTGTTTGAGTCCACAGTGCTCTCTGGATGTAGGTGAACTACAACTCCAAAACTCAAGGTCAATGCCCACCAAACCCTTCCAATATTTTCTGTTGGTCATGGGAGTTCTGTGTGCCAAGTTTGGTTCAATTCCATCATTGATGGGTTCAGAATGCTCTTTGATTGTAGGTGAACTATAAATCCCAGCAACTACAACTCCCAAATGTCAAGATTCTATTTTCCCCAAACTCCACCAGTGTTCACATTTGGGCATATTGAGTATTCGTGTAGAGTTTGGTCCAGATCCATCATTGTTTGAGTCCACAGTGATCTCTGGATGTAGGTGAACTACAACTCCAAAACCAAAGGACACTGCCCACCAAAACCCTTCCAGTATTTTCTGTTGGTCATGGGAGAACTGTGTGCCAAGTTTGGTTCAATTTCATCGTTGGTGGGTTCAGAATGCTCTTTGATTTTAAGTAAACTATGAATCCCAGCAACTACAACTCTCAAATGACAAAATCAATTTTTTTGAGTGATGATCACTCCTTGGGTTCGTAGGTGTCTTGTGATCAAATTTGGCGGCAATTTGTCAAGTGGTTTTTGAGTTCTGTTCATCCCACAAACGAACATTACATTTTTATTTATATAGATATAATCTATACACATAATAAAAGTGAAAACGTGTGTATGTGGCGGAGTTGTCCACTTACACAGACAGCCTCCCCCCTCCACAAAAGCCCACTGTGACCCCCACGAATGATGGACCAGGACCAAACTTGGCACACAGACCCTCCATGACCAAGAGAACATACTGGAGATGTCTGAGGGAAATTGGCCTTCATGGAAGTTATAGTTCATCTGCATCCAGAGAAACTGTGAGCTCTACCGACAATGGACTGGGACAAAACTTGGCACAGAGAAGCCCCATGACCAACTGAACATACTGCAGGGGGTTGTGGGAATGAACCTTGATAATGGGAGTTGCAGTTCACCCCCTTATCCAGAAACAGCTGAATCTGGCCAATGTTGCATCTGTACAAAACTTGGCCCACATACCAAACTACCCAACATACCGAACTATGCATACAAGCAGGGTTTGGGGTTGAAGGGCCTTGGATCTGGGAGTCATAGTGCACCCTTATTCAGAGAGGCCTGAACCCAGACGACGTAAGATCTGGATCAAACTTGGCACACAGACCTATCATGCCTAATTGTGGATACAGGTGGGGGTTTGGGTGTGAACGACCTTGGCTCTGGGAGTTGTAGTTCACCCTTATCCAGAGAGCTCTGAACACAGATGACATCACATCTGTGCCATACCTGATACACATATCTAACATGGCCAACTGTAAATACAGGTCTGGTTTGGGAGTGACTGACCTCGGATCTGAGAGTTGTAGTTCACCCTTATCTAGAATCCAGCTGATGACAGATTTGGACCAAACTTGGCACACAGATCCAACGTGGCCAACTGTCAGGGTTTGGGGGTGATTGCCCTGGGAATCTGAGAATTGTAGTTCACCCTTATCCAAGGAGCACTGAACCTCTGAATAATGGACTATGGATCTGGACCAAACCTGGCACACAGACCCAACATGGCCAACTGTGCATACAGGTCTGGTTTGGGAGTGACTGACCTCGGATCTGGGAGTTGTAGTTCACCCTTATCTAGAATCCAGCTGATGACGGATCTGGACCAAACTTGGCACACAGATCCAACGTGGCCAACTGTCAGGGTTTGGGGGTGATGGGAATCTGGGAATTGTAGTTCACCCTTATCCAAGGAGCACTGAACCTCTGAATAATGGACTATGGATCTTGACCAAACCTGGCACACAGACCCAACATGGCCAACTGTGCATATAGGTCTGGTTTGGGAGTGACTGACCTCGGATCTGGGAGTTGTAGTTCACCCTTATCTAGAAGCCAGCTGATGACGGATCTGGACCAAACTTGGCACACAGATCCAACGTGGCCAACTGTCAGGGTTTGGGGGTGATTGCCCTGGGAATCTGGGATTGTAGTTCACCCTTATCCAAGGAGCACTGAACCTAGCCAACAATGGATCTGGACCAAACTTCAGTGATATTACCTAACATCCCAAAACAAACAATGCCTTCTTCTAATAACCCCGGGCACCGCCAGATCCCCAACCTAGTATATATAGCAGAGTTTCGGAAGTGTTCTCTCAGTTGCCCAAAAAACATCTATGCTCCCTTAAAGCGTCTTGGTTGAAATCATGCTCTCAAGAGACGAAACGTAAGTAGACTTCTTTAAAAATAACATAGTTGGTTTACTCACAAACTTCATGTATTCAGCATACAGGTACATTGCTGATCAGTCCAGTTACAGATAGGATTTGAAGTAGTTTGTGTAGCTAACACAGGGCATCTTTCATAGAATCATAACAGTCCAAAATCTAAAGAATCTCTCTGTTCTGAGAGTCTAATAGAACTTCCTGAACATGCCCAGATCTGGTCACATGGTCTGCAGCCCCTTCCACAACATAGAGTTAAGGAAAACAGCATACCAATACACACATATACAATACAGTCAGCAATCTGAATTATATACATAACAGAGTCTTATAATCTTAATAGACCATAGTCTACCATCTCTCTGTTCTGAGATTCTTAGTCTGAAAGTCCAATGGTGCCTGCCTCCACAGGCATCTGAAAGCATACTATTTCTAAAATGGAGTCTGAGTCCTGGACACTCCCAGATCTGATCACACGGTCTGCAGCCCCTCCCACAACACAGAGTTAAGGAAAACTGCACACCAATACGCACATAGACAATACTGTCCGCAATCTGAATTATATACATAACTAGCAGTCCCCTGCCACGCGTTGCTGTGGCCCAGTCTGGTGATCTGGAAAATAAAGTAATGAGAAAGTGTTGGTTTCTAATATATGTAATGTCTTTATGCTTGTGGGTTAAAAGTATTTCTTGTTGTTTCTTTGCCAGCGTTGATGTGGAGATTGTCTGGTTTGCCTAGTCTGGAACATGCAACATATCATTGTCCTTCTTTAGGGGTTCCTTTCAGATCTATGGTACTATATCTGTCATAAACGTGTGCGTGTGTGTGTGTGCACGCGCGCGCAAATCAAATATATTTATCTATATCTATGGGTGGATGGTTTTTTGTCAGGAGGGCTTTATGTTTTCTTGCTCTGGTGAAGGGAGTTGGACTGGATGGCCTTACGGCAACATTTCTCAACCTGGAGTTTGGGACCCCTGGGGGGGTTGCGAGGGGGTGTCAGAAGGGTCACTAAAGACCACCAGACAACACAGTATTTTATGTTGGTCATAAGGGTTCTGTGTGGGAAGTTTTCCCCAATTTTGTCGTTGGTGGGGTTCAGAATGCTCCTTGATTGTAGGTGAACTATAAATCCCAGTAACTACAACTCCCTAATGTCAAGGTCTATTTCCCCAAAACTCCATCTGTGTTCATATTTGGGCATATTGAGTGCTTGTGCCAAGTTTGGTCCAGATCCATCATAGTTTGAGTCCAGTGCTCTCTGGATGTAGGTGAACTACAACTCCCAAACTCAAGGTCAATGCCCCCCAAACCCTCTAGTGTTTTCTGTAGGTGATGGGAGTCCTGTGTGCCACATTGGTCATGTGGGTTCTGGGTGGGAAGTTTGGCTCAATTCTATCATTGGTGGGCTCTTTGACTACAAATCCCAGCAATGCCCACCAAACCCTTCTAGTGTTTTCTGTTGGTCAGGGGAGTCCTGTGTGCCAAGTTTGGTTCAATCCCATCATTGGTGGAGTTCAGAATGCTCTCTGATTATAAGTGAACTATAAATCCCATCAACTACAACTCCCAAATGACAAAATCATAATTTTTGAGAGATGGTCACTCCTTGTGTTGTGAGACATTTTGTTGCCAAATTTGGTGTGATTTCGTTCATTGGTTCTTTTGTTTTTAAGGTACTCATTATGCACAGAGCATTTTATATATATATATATACACTAGTAGAGGAAGCTGTTAGGAATTGTGGGAGTTGAAGTCCAAAACACCGGGAGGGCTAAAGTTTGCCGATGCCTAATAGCAAACCAAACCGATCCGTAGCGGAGACTCCAATCAGGCGTAGGCTCCGTTCTACACTGACCATACCTGCATTCATATTACACGCAGCCTAACTGTATAAAGTGTGGGATTGTTAGCTACCTTGAGCCCTCATGGGAAGAAAGGTGGGGTATGAATAAAGACAACAACAACAACAACAACAACAACAACAACAACAACAACAACCGTAATAATATGTTTTCCAAGCTAAACATTCCCCCCCCCACTCAAAGTTGGAAAGGTACTCCAAAAGTCATCTAGTCCAGCCCCTGCCATGCAACGAAACCACTCCAGAGAGATGTCCACCCAAGCTCTGAAAAAGGTATACAGGCAGTCCCCAAGTTACAAACATCCAACTTACATATGACTCACAGTTAAGAATGAGGGTGAGACAACAGGAAGTGAGAGGAATCTATCCCTGGGGAGGGGGGTTCACTCTGGAAAGAGTTATCATGGCCTGTGTGGTCTCTTTCAACTTTATTACTATTATTATTATTGATTTATTATTGAGACTGGATGGCCATCTGTCGGGCAGGGGGGGCTTTGATTCTACTTTTCCTGGATTAGATGGCCCATTGGGTCTCTTCCAACTCTATTATTATTATTATTATTATTATTATTATTATTAATCATAGAATCAAAGAGTTGGAAGAGACCTCATGGACCATCCAGTCCAACCCCCTGCCAAGAAGCAGGAATATTGCATTCAAATCACCCCTGACAGATGGCCATCCAGCCTCTGTTTAAAAGCTTCCAAAAAAGGAGCCTCCACCACACTCCGGGGCAGAGAGTTCCACTGCTGAACGGCTCTCACAGTCAGGAAGTTCTTCCTACAAGAATCTTCCTACAAGAATCTCCTTTCTTGTAGTTTGAAGCCATTGCTCCCCGTCCTAGTCTCTAGGGAAGCAGAAAACAAGCTTGCTCCCTCCTCCCTGTGGCTTCCTCTCACATATTTATACATGGCTATCATATCTCCTCTCAGCCTTCTCTTCTTCAGGCTAAACATGACCAGCTCCTTAAGCCGCTCCTCATAGGGCTTGTTCTCCAGACCCTTGATTATTTTAGTCGCCCTCCTCTGGACACATTCCAGCTTGTCAATATCTCTCTTCAATTGTGGTGCCCAGAATTGGACACAATATTCCAGGTGTGGTCTAACCAAGGCAGAATAGAGGGGTAGCCTGGCCATTGGACTAGATGGATCATTTTCCAACTCTATTATTATTATTATTATTATTATTATTATTATTATTATTAATTGAAGCTGGATGACCATCTGTCGAGGGCTTTGATTGTGTTTTTCCTCCATGGCAGGGGGTTGGACTAGATAGCCCGTGTGGTCTCTTCCAACTCTATTATTATTATTGCTTTTAATATTATTGATTTATTATTATTGAGGCTGAGTGGCCATCTGTTGGTAAGGGGGGTGTCTTTGATTCTGCTTTTTTTGCATGGCAGAAAGTGGTTGGACTAGATGGCCCTTGTGGTCGCTTCCAACTCTTATTATTACTATTATTGCTATTGCTATTATTATTATTTATTTATTTATTTATTTATTATTGAGGCTGGATGGTCATCTGTCAGGGGGGCTTTGATTGTACTTTACCTGCATAGCAGGCAGTTGGACAACATGACACTTGAGGTCTCTTCCAACTTTATTATTACTATTGCTATTAATATTATTAATGTATTATTATTGAGGTTGGATGGCCATTTGTTGGGGCAGAGGGGAGGGGCTTTGATTGTACTTTTCCTCCATGGCAGGGGGTTGGACTAGATGGCCCGTGTGGTCTCTGCCAAAACTATTACTATTATTGCTATTGATATTATTGATTTATGATTATTGAGGCTGATTGGCCATCTGTTGGGTGTGTGTCTTTGATTGTGCTTCTTTGCACGGCAGAAATTGGACTAGATGGGCCTTGAGGCCGCTTCCAACTCTATTATTATTATTATTATTATTATTATTAATTGAGACCAGATGGCAATCTGTTGTGGGGCTTCGATTGTCTTTTTCCTGCATGGCAGGTGGTTGGACTAGATGGTCCTTGAGGTCTCTTCCAACTCTATTATTGTTATTATTAGGTTCTTGTGGGTTTTTTCGGGCTATAGAGCCATGTTCTAGAGGCATTTCTCCTGACGTTTCGCCTGCATCTATGGCAAGCATCCTCAGAGGTTGTGAGGTCTGTTGGAAGTAGGAAAAATGGGTTTATATATCTGTGGAATGGCTGGCGTGGGGCAAGGAGCTCTTCCCTGCTGCAGTTAGGTGTGAATGTTTAGCTGATCACCTTCATTAGCATTTGAAGGCCTGCCTGAGCCTGGGAAAATCTGTTGCTGGGAGGTGTTAATCTGTGCTGATTCCAGCCATGAAAGCCTTCGACAATACATTGTTATTATTATTATTATTATTATTATTATTATTATTGAGACTGGATGGCCATCTCTTGGACAGGCTCTGATTGTGCTTTTCCTCCATGGTTGGGGGTTGGACTAGATGGCCCGTGAGGTCACTTCCAACTCTATTCTTATTCTTATTCTTGCTATTATTATTTCAAATTATTTATTTATTATTGAGGTTAGATGGTTATCTGTTGGGGGGGGGCTTTGATTGTACTTTTCCTGCATGGTAGGTGGTTGGACAGGATGGTCATCTCTCAGGCGGGCTCTGATTATGCTTTTCCTCCATGGCGGGGGGTTGGACTAGATGGCCCGTGAGGTCGTTTCCAACTCTATGATTATTACTGAGGCTGGATGGCCATATCTTGGGCGGGTTTTGATTTTCTCTTCCTCCATGGCAGGGGGTTGGACTAGTTGGCCGTGTGGTCTTTTCCAACTATTATTATTATTATTGCTATTATTATTATTATTATTATTGCTATTATTTATTATTATTGAAGCTGAGTGGCCATCTGTGGGGGGGGGGGGGTAGTGTCTTTGTGCTTTTTTGCATGGCAAAAAAATTCTTCCAACTCTATTATTATTATTATTATTATTATTATGAATTATTTATTTATTATTGAGGCTAGATGGCCATCTGTTGGGGGGGGGCTTTGATTGTACTTTTTCTGCATGGCAGGGGGTTGGACTAGAAGGTCCTTGAGGTCTCTTCCACTCTATTATTATTATTATTATTATTATTGGTATTATTATTATGATTTATTTATTTATTATTGAGGCTAGATGGCCATCTGTTGGGGGGGGCTTTGATTGTATATTTTCTGCATGGCAGGGGGTTGGACTAGAAGGCCCTTGAGGTGTCTTCCAACTCTATTATTATTATTATTATTATTATTATTATTATTATTATTGATATTATTATTATGAATTATTTATTTATTATTGAGCCTAGATGGCCATCTGTTGGGGGGGCTTTGACTGTATTTTTTCTGCATGGCAGGGGGTTGGACTAGAAGGCCCTTGAGGTCTCTTCCAACTATTATTATTATTATTATTATTATTATTATTGGTATTATTATTATGAATTATTTATTTATTATTGAGGCTAGATGGCCATCTGTTGGGGGGGAGGGGCTTTGATTGTATTTTTCCTGCATGGCAGAGGGTTGGACTAGAAGGTCCTTGAGGTCTCTTCCAACTCTATTATTATTATTATTATTATTATTATTATTATTATTATTATTATTATTGAGACTGGATGGCCATCTCTCGGGCGGGCTCTGATTGTGCTTTTCTTTCTTGGGTGGGGGTTGCACTTGATGGCCTGTGTGGTCTCTTCCAGCTCTTACAATCGACAGCATCTTAGGATCGAAGAAAGACGGCCATATACAAAAAAGATAACAAAGTAGTAGCCATATTTGTACGAATATTGACAGAGCACAGATCCATTGATTAGCATGGCATCATACCTGGAAGAGTGAATAGTCTCGCATCCAGCAGCAGCTGCTCCGCCACTCTAAGCCGCCCAGAAGAAAGGTACACTTGGAAATAAGTCCTGTGTTCCTTCCATAATTATCTCTATTTGCCCAACAAAGGATTGGCTCTTTACTTACCCACCGCAAAGGCCACCAGCACCCACAGCAGCTCAGGAGCCATGCTATGGAGCTCCGGCTTCCTCTGAAGGCTTTGGAGAGAAGAGCTGCAAACAGGATCCAGAGCCGGCTGTGCCAACAACCCCAACAAAGAAGGCGGGCATTTGGGTGCGAGCCAATGGGCAGCTAGGGCTTGGCAGCACCTGGGAGTCAACATCACCCTCTGCTGGGCAGGTGAAGGGAAGCAGGCTGGAGGCCCAATCCCACCTTTGGGGCATCAATAGATATTGTATACTATACGCCTCTGAGATCTTGGAGGGCCGTATCTGCCCCCCCCCCCCCCGGGCCTTCGTTTGAGGACCCCTGTCCTAGAACAATTCCATCAGCGCTGCCTCCGAAAAATCCTGCAAATCTCTTGGGAAGACGGGGTTACACTCCCCCTGAAGTCACAGGTCTGCTGGGAGTCCTCTTGGATTCATCACTTACGCTTGAGGCTCAGGCGTCGGCGGTGGCCGGGAGGGCTTTTGCACAATTGAGACTCGTGCGCCAACTGCGACCGCACCTCGTGAAGGCTGATCTGGCCGGGGTGGTCCATGCCTTGGTCACCTCCAGATTGGACTACTGTAATGCGCTCTACGTGGGGCTGCCCTTGAAAACGGCTCGGAAATTCCAACTTGTCCAACGATCGGCGGCCAGGTTGTTAACTGGTGCTCCTTACAGAGAGAGGTCAACCCTCCTGTTTAAGGAGCTCCATTGGCTGCCGTTCATTTTCCGGTCCCAATTCAAGGTGCAGGTGCTCACCTACAAAGCCCTAAACGATTTGGGACCTGCCTACCTGTGTGACCGCATCTCCATATATGAACCCACACAATCCCTTCGATCATCCGGAGAGGCCCTGCTCACGATCCCACCTGCGTCGCAAGCGCGTTTGGTGGGGATGAGGGACAGGGCCTTCTCTGTGGTGGCCCCTCAACTCTGGAACTCTCTCCCCAAGGACATTAGACAAGCCCCAACATTGGCAGTCTTTAGGAAGAGCCTGAAGACTTGGTTGTTCCAGTGTGCCTTTGCAGAATAGGAAACTCCTAGCACCATGTACCAAATGCACTTTGTTAGAGAGTTAGGATTGTCTGCACATTGCACCTACCTCCAAAACCTCTACATTTCACCTGTCATATCCAGCACTTTTAAATTTTGTTCATTACATTGGTCCGGCCTTAGGTTTTAAATGTGTCATGGTGTCATTGTTTTTAGTGTTTTATTTTTGCTTAATGTTTATTGTTTGCTTTATGAGTTTTATTGCTGTATTGTTATGTTGTTGTTTGGTTGGTGGCCTTGGCCCTTGTAAGCTGCATCGAGTCCTTTGGGAGATGTTAGTGGGGTATAAATAAAGTTAATAATAATAATAATAATAATAATAATAATAATAATAATAATACAAATGGACAAATGTCAGCGTGCTGGAAGAAGCAAAGACCACCAGCATTGAAGTGATGGTCCTCCGCCATCAACTCCGCTGAACCGGCCACGTTGTCCGGATGCCCGACCACCGTCTCCCAAAGCAGTTGCTCTACTCCGAACTCAAGAACGGAAAACGGAATGTTGGTGGGCAGGAAAAGAGATTTAAAGATAGCCTTAAAGCCAACCTTAAAAACTCTGGCATAGACACTGAGAACTGGAAAGCCCTGGCCCTTGAGTGCTCCAGCTGGAGGTCAGCTGTGACCAGCAGTGCTGTGGAGTTTGAAGAGGCACGAATGGAGGGTGAAAGAGAGAAACGTGCCAAGAGGAAGGCGCATCAAGCCAACTCTGACCAGGACTGCTTCCCACTTGGAAACCAATGCGGGAGAACATGCAGATCAAGAATAGGGCTCCGCAGTCACCTACGGACCCACCTCCAGTACACCAATCTTAGAAGACAATCCCTACTCGGACGAGGGATCGCCTAAGTAAGATACTGTAATCTCTCTCTCTCTCTCTCTCTCTCTCTCTCTATCGCTCTCTCTCTCTCTCTCTCTATCTATCATCTCTACAGGCTGTGATCAAGCTACAAACATCAGGGCTGGACTGGATGACATTTGAGGATCCCTTTGAAATCTATGATACTGTATCTCCTATCTATCTATCTATCTATCTATCTATCTATCTATCTATCTATCTATCTATCTAGTGCATGCTTGAGTTATAAAAATCTGAATTGCAAAGGACTCATAGGTCCTTTGCAATTCATTGTCATTTTTTTAATCTGTACCCATTACTTGGCCCGGCCCTAGTTTCATTGTGCTATGGTGTATTGTTTTGTTGTTTTATTGTTTTGCTTTCATGTTTTTGATTTTGCTTTTGGTTGTATTTGCTATGCGACTGTTGTTGAGGCCTTGGCCTTTGTAAGCCGCATCGAGTCCTTTGGGAGATGCTAGCGGGGTACAAATAAAGTTAATAATAATAATAATAATAATAATAATAATAATAATAATAATAATAATAATTTATCCCAGATTGTTTCCCTATTATGTCTTCCATTACCGTCCTTATTTTACCATAATAGTTCTGAATTTTGATACAATCCCACCACATGTGGGAGAATGAGCCGACCCCCCCCCCCCCCCCCCCCCCCCCCACACACACACAGTTGTGCCAACATTTGTTTGAGACATTTCCCATAATGTGTGCTAATTGGGTGGGGTTTTTATACCATTTGGAGATGATTTTCCTTTGGGTTTCTTGGATCCTCAAATGTTTATTTTTAGTAATATTGTCAATCCAAGACCCAATTACTTTCTCATTGAAGCTTTCCTCTTGTTTCCAATTTTCTACAAGGGTTGTTTTTGTTTTGTAAGTTAAGGTGATTGATTCCTCATAGAGTAGCCCAATAATCCCTTTGTCTATTTCTACTTTCCTTTTTTTAATTATTCTGTCAAGTGCTACTTCTCTTCTTTTCATGGCCTGAGCTTTGCTGGACAGGTCTAGCCACGCCATTCAGTTCCCATGACCACATTTGTCTTTTATCTTACCCCACTTTTTATTTCTCCATTGGGTTACATGAGGTCCCCTATCCTTTTGATTCCAGTATCCTTAAGTGCCCTCATTAGATCCCTGAATGTCTTGTCCTTATTTTCCAAGGTTTCCCATGGGAAAGGGTTGCTTTTGTTTATTTGTAATTTATTTTGCCATTTTCCCCAAATTAACGTTGATAAACAGGGGCCGACTTTTAAGTTCTTGAAGTCTTTTCTGTCTATTCTCTCTCCCATTTACGTTCCCCTTTGCCAACTGTTGGCTTCCTTTTCTATTTGCACCCATCTTTTCGACCCTTCCAATTCAAATTCTAATAATCTTGCCAACTGACTTGCCTCATAATATATTCCCATTGGGAACTTTGTCATGCTGCCATGGATTCTTGTTTGACCAATGCTATTGGATTATACTTAGCCTGAAGAAGAGAAGGCTGAGAGAAGATATGATAGCCATGTATACAGAGGCGGCCCTAGGTAATTTTCAACGGTAAGCAGGCCCGTAGCCAGGATTTCGATTCGGGGGGGGGGGGTGAGTTTTTCGGGGGGGGGGGTGAGTCTGAGTGAAAGAGGGTCTACCCTAGCAAACCTTTTGTATCATTACCCCAATACCCCCATGCATATGGGATATATTGAGCATGGTGATCAGATCATGATATGAATAAACATAACAGTTTAAATAATGTACCAGTAAGGCCTTTCTCGCGGACCACCATGAGAATTTCGGGGGGGGGGGCTGAAGCCCCCCGAGGCCCCCCCTAGGTAATTTTCAATGGTAAGCAAACAGTATTTTGGCGCCCCCCCCCAACCAAACATTGATATATATTTTCTGTTTATCGTGGGAGTTCTGTGTGCCATATTTGGTTCAATTCCATCATTGGTGGAGTTCAGAATGCTCTTTGATTGTAGGTGAACTATACATCCCAGTATTTATTTATCGTGTCATCCGCAACCAGAACATTGTATTACATTTCTAACAGAACAAAACAAACAAACAGATAAAAAAAAACAACAACACAAATTTTGCAAACTTGGTAACTGATTAAATGTCCTTTGACCAGTATCTGGCCACTTGGAGTGCCTCTGGTGTTGCCGCAAGAAGGTCCTCCATGTGCATGTGGCAGGGCTCAGGTTGCATTGCAGCAGGTGGTCAGTGGTTTGCTCTTCTCCACACTCACATGTCGTGGATTCCACTTTGTAGCCCCATTTCTGATTGGCTCTGCATCTCGTGGTGCCAGAGCGCAGTCTGTTCAGCGCCTTCCAAGTCGCCCAGTCTTCTGTGTGCCCAGGAGGGAGTCTCTCATCTGGTATCACCCATGGATTGAGGTGCTGGGTTTGAGCCTGCCACATCCCAGTAATAGTTCACCTTGCCGCATTTGCTCCCTTGCCTGGCCTGCTTTGGGTCCGGAGGCGTGCCTGAAGACCGTGTGCACCAAAAGTCACCTCTTCTCCTTACTTTCTCCTCAGCCATTGGGACCGAGAGAGAGAGAGAGAGAGAGAGAGGTGGAGATGCCCACCTTTCCTGAAGGTAGGCGCAAAAACAAAGGAGGGAGCGGAGGTGGGAGATACCTCCAGCCGGAGGGGCTCTCTCTCTCTCTCTCTCTCTCTTGGTCCCAATGGCTGAAAAGAAAGTCAGGAGAAGAGGCGACTTTTGGTGCGCACGCTGGGGTCTTCAGACACTGGGAAGAGGATCGCCCGGCAGCGAGGCAAGAAAGTCGAGGCTCCCCCCAGACTGCTAGGGCTGTTGTGAGCTGAGGGGTCGCTCCTCAAGTGGCAGTCGAGGGGCATTTACAGAGGCGCCTCTGCGCCCCTGGCAAAAAAGTGTTCTGCGACCGCTTACTTCGCGTAATGGACGAGCCGCCCCTGTAAGGCTCCACAGTCACCTACGGACCCACTGCCAGGATACTATACTTCGAGGATCATCATCTTTGGACTACAAGGGATCGCCTAATGAAATGAAAATTAATGATGGGATGAAGGCGAGACAGGTGACATCCGAGGGCTCTCAGCCGCTAGGTGCCTTCCTCAGGCCATCCACTCAACATAAGGACAAGGTTGCTCACACCATTCTTATGCTGGAAGACAAGACATGCACTGGCTCAGAGCATTCCAGAAGGCTCTCAGCTGCTATGTGTCTTCCTCCCGTATCCTTTCCACATAAGGATGCAGCAGTCCATTGTGTCCCAATGCCCAAAGCACAGGGAACTGACTTGCCTCATAATATATTCCCATTGGGGACTTTGTCATGCTGCCATGGATTCTTGTTTGACCAATGCTATTGGATTATACTTAGCCTGAAGAAGAGAAGGCTGAGAGGAGATATGATAGCCATGACAGAGGCGGCCCTAGGTAATTTTCAATGGTAAGCAGGCCCGTAGCTAGGATTTCGATTCGGGGGGGGGGGGGCTGAGTCTGAGTGAAAGAGGGTCTACCCTAGCAAACCTTTTGTATCATTACCCCAATACTCCCATGCATATGGGATATATTGAGCATGGTGATCAGATCATGATAGGAATAAACGTAACAGTTTAAATAATGCACCAGTAAGGCCTTTTCCCAGTAAGGGAAAACGAGGAGGACCTGAAGTAAGCGCCCAGGGGGCCATGCCTGTTCTAGCCACTTTCAATCCCCTTCGGGGGAGAAAAAGCAGGGTGTAAATAAATATAATCTATCTATATATATAAATCCTCTGTGCATAATGAGTACCTTAAAAACTAAAAAACTATGGGGCCAGATGACCCCAAATTTGGCAACAAAACTCACAATCCAAGGAGTAACCATCACTGAACCACACCCCACCCCCACAAAAACACCTTTAAATTCAAAAAACACACACTCCCAGAGCACAAGGGAAGGAGGAAGGTGCCATGATGGGGGTCATAGGGACACACGAAACTGACATTGCTTGGATGGGAGCCCCAAAGACCATCCAACCCAACCTCATTTGGCAGTAAAGGAAGACACCATCAAAGCCCTCACAACAGATGGCCAACCAGTTGGAAGGGAGCCCTAAAGGCCATCCAGTCCAACCCTCTCCTTCCTTCCCTTCCTCCCTTTCTCTACTTTCCTTCCATCTCCTTCTTTTACTTCTTTCCCTCCCTTCTCTCCTTCTTCTGTCCTCCCTCCATTTCCTTTTCTCCATCACTCCTCCCTCCCTTTCTTTCCTTCCTTTTTCTCCTCCCCTCGCCAGCTTCATCTTCCTTTATTAAATCTACAGTGTAGATGCACCCAAAGTCAACCCTTCCACACTGCCATGTAAAATCCAGATTATCTACTTAGGACTAGATTATATGGCAGTGTAGACACACGCACGTGCACACACACACACACATATATATGGATAGATGTTGGATCACTGGTTGGTGTGATATATATATATATACATACACACATACATACTAGCTGTGCCCTGCCACGCGTTGCTGTGGCCTATAGTAAAACTTATCAAAGTTGAGGTAGATATCTGGACTATTATGAAAGAGAGGTACCTACCTATTCCTTCCCCCTTTTCCTCCCCCTTTCTCTCCTTTCTTCCTTCTCTACCTCTTTCTTTCTTTCCTTCTTTCACTACTTGGTTTCATCCTTCTCTCTTTCCTTCATTCCCTCCCCCTTTCTTCCTTTGCCTTTCTTCCCTCCCTGTTTGCTTCCTTCTTTCTCTTTTTATTTCCTTTTATTTCACCACCATCATAACAATAACAATAATGCAATGCATTGCCTCTGGGACCTGACACCTCTCCCATTCCCCCTAAAAGGGTCTCATAGGAATAATAGCATCATAATAATCATAGAAATAACAACCTTTACCCGTCACGCGTTGCTGTGGCCAACCTTCCCTCTTTCTCTCCTTCTTTCCCTCCTTCCTTCCTTCCCTCCCATCTTTCCTTCTCTTCCTTCTCTTTCCTTCCTTCCCCCTTTTCTTTCTCTTCTGGTCTCTTTTCTTCCTTCTCTCTTTCCTTCTTTCCTTCCCTCCCTCTTTCTCTACATCTTCCCCCTTCCTTCACTCCCTCTTTCTTTCCTTCATTCCCTTTTTTCTTTCCTTCTCTCCTTCCTTCCTTCCCCCTTTTTCTTTCTCTTCTGGTCTCTTTTCTTCCTTCTCTCTTTCCTTCTTTCCTTCCCTCCCTCTTTCTCTACATCTTCCCCCTTCCTTCACTCCCTCTTTCCTTCCTTCATTCCCTTTTTTCTTCTCTCCTTCCTTCCTTCCCCCTTTTTCTTTCTCTTCTGGTCTCTTTTCTTCCTTCTCTCTTTCCTTCTTTCCTTCCCTCCCTCTTTCTCTACATCTTTGCCCTTCCTTCACTCCCTCTTTCCTTCCTTCATTCCCTTTTTTCTTCCTTCTCTCCTTCCTTCCTTCCCCCTTTTTCTTTCCCTCCCTCTGTCTCTCATTTCTTCCTTCTCTACCTCTTTCCTTCCTTCCCCCTTTTTCTTTCTCTTCTGCTGTCTCTCTTTTCTTTCCTTCCATCTTTCCTTTTCTTTCCTTTTCTTCTTCCTTCTTTCTCTAACTTTCCTTCCTTCCCCCTTTTCTTTTCTCTTTCTTCCTTCTTTCCTTCCTTCCTGTCTTTCCTGGATTTTGACAGGGCGGGAAGGGGCGGGGTGGGGTTTGGAGGTGGCGTGAAGTAAAAGGAGGTAAGATTGGGGCAGGCGAGTGATGGAGCGTGAGGTTGTGTGTGTGTGTGCGGCAGCGGGGGGAGTGATGGAGCGTGGGGTTGCGTGTGTGTGTGCGGCAGCGGGGGGGGAGTGGGGTTGCGCGTGTGTGTGTGGCGGGGGGGGGAGGGATGGAGCGTGGGGTTGTGTGTGTGTGCAGCGGCGGGGGGTGGGGGGGGGTGATGGAGTGGGGTTGCATGTGTGTGTGCGGCGGGGGGGAGGGGGGTTGCGTGGGTGTGTGTGCGGCGGCGGGGGAGTGATGGAGCGTGGGTTGCGTGTGTGTGTGCGGCAGCGGGGGAGTGATGGAGCGTGGGGTTGTGTGTGTGCGTGCGGCAGGGGTGTGTGTGTGCGGGAAGCGGCGCGGCGGGGCTTGGAGTGGGCATGGCTTCCGCAGAGGGAACTGTGTGCGCGCGCCAGGGAACTTGCGGCTGGGCACCAATGCGCATGCTCAGTTGTTTTGCCGTTTTGTGAGTGTGTTGTTGTGTTGTTTTTCATTTTGAGTAGATATGTTTGTACCTTATGGGTTGTGTTATGGGCATGGGAATTTTGGTTAAGTTTCGTTGGGGGGTTTGTGAGTTTTGTTGTTTTGCCGTTTTGTGAGTGTGTTGTTGTGTTGTTTTTCATTTTGAGTAGATATGTTTGTACCTTGTGGGTTGTGTTATGGGCATGGGAATTTTGGTTAAGTTTCGTTGGTTTTTTTTTAGTTTTGTTGTTTTGCCGTTTTGTGAGTGTGTTGTTGTGTTGTTTTTCATTTTGAGTAGATATGTTTGTACCTTGTGGGTTGTGTTATGGGCATGGCAATTTTGGTTAAGTTTCGTTGGGGTTTTTTTGAGTTTTGTTGTTTTGCCGTTTTGTGAGTGTGTTGTTGTGTTGTTTTTCATTTTGAGTAGATATGTTTGTACGTTGTGGGTTGTGTTATGGGCATGGGAATTTTGGTTAAGTTTGGTTGGGTTTTTTTGAGTTTTGTTGTTTTGCCGTTTTGTGAGTGTGTTGTTGTGCTTGTTTTTCATTTTGAGTAGATATGTTTGTACCTTGTGGGTTGTGTTATGGGCATGGGAATTTTGGTTAAGTTTCGTTGGGTTTTTTTAGTTTTGTTGTTTTGCCGTTTTGTGAGTGTGTTGTTGTGTTGTTTTTCATTTTGAGTAGATATGTTTGTACCTTGTGGGTTGTGTTATGGGCATGGCAATTTTGGTTAAGTTTCGTTGGGGGGTTGTGGAGTTTTGCTGTCCGGTTGAACCAACCTAACAGATTTATATATATAGATATAGATATATATACACATACACACACAAACATACATACACACACATATGCATACAATACTTTATATATTACTATTATATATACTGCTATACAATACATATATATTATATTATATATATTACTAGCGGTCCCCTGCCAAGCATTGCTGTGGCCCAGTCTGGTGATATGGAAAATAAAGTAATTAGAAAGTGCTGGTTTCTAATATATGTAATGTCTTTATGCTTGTGGGTAAACAGTATTTCTTGATGTTTCTTTGACAGTGTTGCCGTAGAGATTGTCTGGTTTGCCTACTCTGGAACATGCAACATATAATTGTCCATCTTTAGGAGTCCCTTTCAAATCTATAATACTTTATCTGTGTGTGTGTGAATCATATATATCTATCTATATCTATGGCTGGATGGCTCTCTGTCAGGAGGGCTTTGATTACGTTTTCTTGCCCTGGTGAAGGGAGTTGGATTGGATGGCCTTAAGTATTTTCTCTTGGTCATGGGGGTTCTGGGTGGGAAGTTTGCCCCAGTTCTGTCATTCTTGGGGTTCATTTAGAATGGTCTTTGATTGTAGGTGAACTATAAATCCCAGTAACTACAACTCCCAAATGCCAAGGTCTATTTCCCCCCAACTCCATCTGTGTTCATATTTGGGCATTTTGCGTATCAGTGCCAAGTTTGGTCCAGATCCATCATTGTTTGAGTCCAAAGTGCTCCCTGGATGTAGGTGAACTACAACTCCCAAACTCAAGGTCAATGCTGCTAATATTTTCTGTTGGTCATGGGCGGCCTGTGTGCCAAGTTTGGTTCAATTCCATCGTTGGTGGAGTTCAGAATGCTCTTCGATTATAGGTGAACTATAAATCCCAGCAACTACAACTCCCAAATGACAAAATCATAATTTTTTGAGTGATGGTCACTCCTTGTGTTGTGAGACGTTTTGTTGCCAAATTTGGTGTGATTTCGTTCATTGGTTCTTTTGTTTTTAAGGTACTCATTATGCATAGAGCATTTATATATATATATAGACTAGCTTTACCCGCCACGCGTTGCTGTGGCCAACCTTCTCTCCCTCTTTCTCTCCTTCTTTCAGTCCTTCCTTCATTTCCTTTTCTTCTTTCTTTTTCCTTCTCTACCTGTTTACTTCCTTCCTTAGCTTTTTGCTCCCATCCTTCCTTCTCTTTATTTCTTTCCTTCCTTCTTTCTCTCCTTATTTCTCTTTTTCCTTTGCTGAGTCTTTCCTCCCTTCCCTTTTTTCTTTCTCTCTCCTCCTTCCTTCTCTTCCTCTTTCCTTTCTCCTCCCTTTTTATTTTCCTTCCTCTTTCTCTCCTTTTTTCCCCTCTCTATCTCTTTCCTTCCTTCCTTCGCTCTTGACTTCCAGTCTTCCTTTTCTTTTTCTTTTCTTCCCTCCCTTTCTCTTCTTCCTTTGCTTTTTTCTCTCTTCCCCTTCCCAAATTCCCCTTCCTTCCTCCCTTCCTTCCTTTTGACCCCCTTCCCTTTCTTCTTTTTTCTATCTTTCTTTCCTTTCCTCCTTCCTTCCTTTCTCCCTTCTTTCCCATCCTCCTTCTCTCTCTGTATTCTTTCTTTCCTACCTTTCTTCTTTCATATACCTTCTCAACTTCTCCTTCCTTCCTTCATACACCTTCCCTCCCTTCCTTCTTTCCTTCCTTTCTCCGTTCTTTCCCATCCTTCTTCTCTCCCTTTCTTCTTTCTTTCCTTCCTTTATTCTTTCATATATTTTCCCAACTTCACCTTCCTTACTTCCTTCATACACCTTCCAATCCCTCCTTTCTTCTTCCTTCCTTTCTCCCTTCTTTCCCATCCTCCTTCTCTCTTTCTTTTCTTCCTTTCTTGTTTCATATACCTTCTCAACTTCTCCTTCCTTCCTTCCTTCCTACACCTTCCCTTCCCCTTCCCACTTTTCTTCTTTCTTTCCTTCCTTCCTTGCTATTTACACCCCTTCCCCTCATTTCCGTCCTTCCTTCTCTCTCCTGCTTCCTTCCCTCCTTCCCCTTCCTCACCGATGGCGGAGCCAGACGGCGGTGTGCGGGGGCGGCCTGGGCCGGGCGTTGCGGTGGCCGATGGGCTGTCCTCGGCAGAGCCGGGCCGCGGCCTCTCCTGGCCAGGCCAAGAAGGCACGCAGCGGGGGCCTCCCAGGCAGCCTCTGCTGGCCGCGCAGCATCCTGGCCCCCAGCGAGCACAGCCGGCCGAGCTCCAACTCCCAGGCTGGGGCTTTAGCGTCAGCGGGTAGGCTGCGTTCTAGAATTACAGTTCCCAGAGTGCATTGCGTGTGTACTTCCTCCCCTGGGCACTGCGCATGCTCAGTTGGTTTTTGTAATTGTGAGTTTGTTGAAATGTTGTTTGGAATTTTGATGAGTGTTGTGCATACCTTGTGGGTTGAGGTATGTGCACGGCAAATTTGGTGAGTTTTCGTCGGGGTTTTTTCGCGTTTAGCTGTCCTGTTGAACGCCCTTTCCCTTTTTATATATATAGATAGATTGTTATATATATACTAGCTGTACCCTGCCACGCGTTGCTGTGGCCTATAGTAAGAATTTTCGAAGTAGAGGTAGATATCTGGACTATTATGAAAGAGAGGTACCTACCTATTCCTTCCCCTTTTTCTTCCCCTTCCCCTTTCTCTCCTTTCTTCCTTCTCTACCTCTTTCTTTCATTCCTTCTTTCACTCTTTGGTTTCATTCTTTCCCTCTTTCTCTCTCACACACTCCCTCCTTTCCCCTCTTTCTCGCGTTCCCCCTTTCTCTCCTCCCTCTCTCTCTCCTTCCCTCCTTCTCTCTTTCTCGCGTTCCCTCTTTCTCTTGTCTCTGTCTGGCCTCACTCCCTCCTTTCTTCTCTCTTCCTTCCTTCTCTCGCTCTCTTTCCCTCTTACCTTGGAGGGGGCGTGGGCGGGGGAAGGAGGAGGAGGAGGGATGGATTTTGACAGGGCGGGAAGGGGCGGGGTGGGGTTTGGAGGGGGCGTGGCTTCCTTGGAGGGGGCGTGGGTGGGGGGAAGAAGAAGGAGGGGGAGGAGGTACAGTATATTCTGGCGTATAAGACTACTTTTTAACCCAAGAAAATCTTCGCAAAAGTCAGGGGTCGTCTTATACGCAGGTGTAGTCTTATGCATGGGAGTCGTCTTAACTCTATATTTTAACTGGAAAAGTTGGGGGTCGTCTTATACGCCCAGTCGTCTTATATGCCGGAATATACGGTAAGTTTGGCGAACGTGATCGTGTGGGGCGGGGCGGGGCGGGGGAGGGAGGGGGCGTGGTGTGGCGTGATCGTGCGGGGTGGGGGAGGGAGGGTGCGGAGGGTGCGTTGGCCGTTTGGCCATGTGCGCGCGCCGGGGACTTGCGGCGGGGCGCCATTGCACATGCTCAGTTGTTTTGTCTAATTGTGAGTGTGTTTTAATGTTGTTTAATATTTTGAATCGATTTGTGCATACCTTGTGGGTTGAGGTATGTGCATGGGGGGATAGGTAGGTACCTCTCTTTCATAATAGTCCAGATATCTACCTCTACTTTGAAAAGTGTTACTATAGGCCACAGCAACGCGTGGCAGGGCACAGCTAGTAATCATACATTTCTCAGTATTGGTGGCCAAACGTTCACAAATCAAGCTTGCTAACTGCACCCTTCATACTTAAAAACTTGGCTTTTAAAATGGGCCTTTGGCTTTGAGTAGTCCACTATGGCGACATGTGAGGACTAATTGTTACTCTAGCACTTTGAAGATGCCCACTTTATTCACAGATATTGCTGCATTTTAAATCTAAAATTTTATCATTTGACTAGCCTTCCCCTGCCATGCGTTGCTGTGGCCCAGTCTGGTGATCTGGAAAATAAAGTAACGTGAAAGTGTTGGTTTCAAATATATGTAATTTCTTTCTGCTTGTGAGTAAACAGTATTTCTTGCTGTTTCTTTGTCAGTGTTGATGTGGAGATTGTCTGGTTTGCCTATTCTGGAATAGGCAACATATCATTGTCATTCATTGTGAGAGCCGTTCAGCAGTGGAACTCTCTGCTCCGGAGTGTGGTGGAGGCTCCTTCTTTGGAAGCTTTTAAACAGAGGCTGGATGGCCATCTGTCAGGGGTGCTTTGAATGCAATATTCCTGCTTCTTGGCAGGGGGTTGGACTGGATGGCCCATGAGGTCTCTTCCAGCTCTATGATTCTTTAGGGGTCCCTTTCAAATCTACGATACTATATCTCTCTGTGTGTATGAATCATATATATCTATATCTATGGCTGGATGGCTCTTTGTCAGGAGGACTTTGATTACATTTTCTTACCCTGGTGAAAGGAGTTGGATTGGATGGCCTTAAATATTTTCCGTTGGTCATGGGAGTTCTGTGTGGGAAGTTTGCCCCAATTCTGTTGTTGGTGGGGTTCAGAATGCTCTTTGATTGTAGGTGAACTATAAATCCCAGCAACTACAACTCCCAAATGTCAAGGTCTATTTCCCCCAAACTCCATCTGTGTTCATATTTGGGCGTATTGAGTGCATGTGCCAAGTTTGGTCCAGATCCATCATTGTTTGAGTCCAGTGCTCTCTGGATGTAGGTGAACTACAACTCCCAAACTCAAGGTCAATGCCCACCAAACCCTTCTAGTGTTTTCTGTTGGTCATGGGAGTCCTGTGTGCCACGTTTGGTTCAATTCCATCATTGGTGGACTTCAGAATGCTCTTTGATTGTAGGTGAACTATAAAAGCAGCAACTACAACTCCCAAATGACATCAGGTTTTTTTTTTTTTAGTGATGGTCACTCCTTGGGTTATTAGGTGTCTTGTGGCCAAATTTGGTGGTAATTTATCCAGTGGTTTTTGTTACGTTAATTTCACAAATCAACATTACATTTTTATTTATATAGATGATGTCCATTCCCTTGGATGTGGTTGAATGTATGTTGTACTGTTTTATGCTTATGTATTTCTATTTCTGGGTTGTTGTAGGTTTTTTTGGGCTATATGGCCATTGTCTAGAGGCATTCTCTCCTGACGTTTCGCCTGCATCTATGGCAAGCATGCTCAGAGGTTGTGAGGTCTGTTGGAACTAGGAAAAGAGGTTTATATATCTGTGGAATGACCAGGGTGAGACAAAGGACTCTTGTCTGCTGGAGCTAGGTGTGAATGTTTCAACTGACCACCTTGATTAGCATATATTTCTATTTCCATTTATGGGCCCCCTGATGGCGCAGCCGGTTAAACCGCTGAGCTGCTGAACTTGCTGACCAAAAAGTTGGCGGTTCAAATCCGGGGAGCAGGGTGAGCTCCCGCTGTTAGGCCCAGCTTCTGCCAACTTAGCAGTTTGAAAACATGCAAGTGTGAGTAGCTCAATAGGCACCACTTCTGCGGGAAGGTAACGGCGCTTCTTGCAGGTATGCTGGCCACATGACCTTGGAGGCATCTAGGGAAAACGCTGGCTGTTCGGCTCTGAAATGGAGATGAGCACCAACCCCCAGAGTCACACATGACCAGACTTAAGGTCAGGGGAAACCTTTACCTTTACTATTTCTGTTTTATTTGTGGCACCCTAGAGTGCTTTTGTGAGCCGCCTTGAGTCCCTCCAGGGAGATGGTGGCGGGATATTAATAAAGTTTGTTATTAGTTCATAGACAATGGTTCATAGACAGTGAGTTAAACCCCTGTGCCGGCAGGACTGAAGACCAACAGGTTGCAGGTTCGAATCCGGGAAGAGCATGGATGAGCTCCTTCTGTCAGCTCCAGCTCCTCATGCGGGGACATAAGAAGCCTCCTACAAGGATGATAAAACATCAAAGCACCTGGGCGTCCCCTGGGCAATGTCCTTGCAGACGGCCAATTCCCTCACACCAGAAACGACTTGCAGTTTCTCAAGTCACTTTTGTCACGACCAAAAAAAAAAAAAAAATAGACAATGGTTCTTTCTTCCCACCTTGGACACTCCACAGGCATAATATATACTCCACTTGCTTGACTACCGCCAGATCCTCTGAAGATGCCAGTAGCCACAGATGCAGGCAAAAAGATGGAAAAAAAACAAAACAAACGTGAATATTAGGAAGAAGTTCCCAACTGTGAGAGCTGTTCAGCAGTGGAACTCTCTGCATTAGAGAGTGGTGGAGCTTCCTCAGAGGCGGCCCTAGGTAAGCAAACAGTATTTTGGTGCCCCCCCCCCCCCAACCAATCACTGATATATATTTTCTGTTCGTCATGGGAGTTCTATGTGCCATATTTGGTTCAATTCCATCATTAGTGGAGTTCAGAATGCTTTGATTATAGGTGAACTATACATCCCAGTAACTACAACTCGCATATGTCAAGGTCTATTTCCCCCCAAGAGCGCTTCAAGAGCGCCCCTGGGCAAAATCAACTATACCGCAAATGCTTACTTTGCGTAATGGGTTGAGCTTTTCTTTGGATGCTTTTAAACAGAGGCTGGATGGCCATCTGTCGGGAGTGCTTTGTATTGGGATTTTCCTGCTGTTTTGCAGGGGGTTGGACTATGGCTATAGAGGAGCCCTTCCAGCTTTGAGATTCCGATTCCTTGATTCTTCCTTTTGCCTGGTTTTGTTTTTCAGTGACATCCCGCACACTAGGCTTTGCGCCATCTGGCCTTTGCAGAGAGGGAGGCACACACACAGGGCGGGTTCCCCACCGGTTGCTGTTTGGGGGAAAACACTGCCGCAGACCCTTAGCAACGGGGAGGCGGCGTTGCAGGCCCCATAAGAAACATCACCAAACGTCGGAAACAAGCCGCGGTTTCCCCATCTGGTTTGGGTTTAGGCCTGGCCTGAGTACTCCTTGCGTTTGCAAAGGCGCAAGGGGCAAACAAGAGCCATCATGGCGGCAGAAGCAGCAACAACTCATGGTTCCCTGGGTCGATCCCACTGCTCAAATGGACATATTATGCCAGGTGAACACATCCATCAGGTACACGTTTGCCACGCACTTGCGCATCCATCCACTTCACTTCCTCACCATTATGCTCACAAACTTCCTGTTAATGCACAGATACACTGATTCTCACTTCCTTCCAAAACACACACTTTCTCATACTTTTCTCCTCCACTCACACAAGCAAAAGGCCTTTCTTTGAGCCAAGGCCATTGATTTCATACATTATTTCTCTTTGATGGGCCCTCAAGCCATTTCCGATGTATGGCAACTCCAACAGATTGCTTGACATGATTTGTCTTGGACACCCTAAGGCTGAGAGAGTGTGACACACACAAAGGCACCCAATAAATTTCCATGCCTGAGAGGCAATTCAAACTGCAGACAAAAAGCTACCCATCCACCCCAAAAAAAGGAATGTTTTTCTAAATCAAAATAAGATAAGGAGTTTATCTACACACATAATAAAAGTGAAAATCTATCTGTGTGTATGTGGCCTGGGTGTCCACTTACAGACAAGCTCTTACCTTCACAAACAGCTATAACTCCCACTACTCAGGAGACACCAATGACCCTCCCTCCAATGACATCGCAGGTTATGGCAAGTGCCACGAGCATGCCCAAGAACCCTGCCAATGGCCTCCACAAACACCTTCCTTACTTAGGCGATCCCTCATAGTCCGAGGATGATGGTCCTCCAAGGTCGGTGTTCTGGTGGTGGGTCCGTAGGTGACTGTGGAGCCCTATTCTTGATCTATATCATCTCCCGCAGTGAGGGCATCAGTTTCCAGGTGGAAGGCGGTCCCGGTCGGGGTTGGCTTGATGCGCCTTCCTCTTTCGCCTCCATTCGTGCCTCTTCAAATTCTACAGC
Organism: Anolis sagrei ordinatus; assembly: GCF_025583915.1. Lineage (NCBI taxonomy): Eukaryota > Metazoa > Chordata > Lepidosauria > Squamata > Anolidae > Anolis > Anolis sagrei. Next base: position 52,705,053 of record NW_026847771.1, read on the forward strand.
ACTGCTGGTTACAGCTGACCTCCAGCTGGAGTGCTCAAGGACCAGGGCTTCCCAGTTCTGTCACTATGCCAGAGTTTTTAAGGTTGGCTTTGAACCCATCTTTAAATCTCTTTTCCTGCCCACCAACATTCTGTTTTCCGTTCTTGAGTTCGGAGTTCAGAAACTGCTTTTGGAGACAGTGGTCAGGCATCCGGACAATGTGGCCAGTCCAGCGGAGTTGATGGCGGAGAACCATCGCTTCAATGCTGGTGGTCTTAGTTTCTTCCAGCACGCTGACATTTGTCCGCTTGTCTTCCCAAGAGATCTGCAGGATTTTTCGGAGGCAGCGCTGATGGAATCGTTCCAGGAGTTATATGTGACGTCTGTAGACTGTCCACGCCTCGCAAGTGTATAGCAGGGTTAGGAGGATAATATCTTTATAAACAAGCACCTTGGTATCCCTACGGATGTCCCGGTCCTCAAACACTCTCTGCTTCATTCGGAAAAATGCTGCACTCGCAGAGCTCAGGCGGTGTTGAATTTCAGTGTCAATGTTGACTTGTGGAGAGGTGGCTGCCAAGGGAGCGGAAATGGTCAACATTTTCTAATGTTACCCCATTAAGCTGTGTTTCTGGCATTGGAGAGGGATTGGCTGGTGACTGCTGGAAGAGCACTTTGGTTTTCTCGATGTTTAGTGACAAATCGAGCTGATCATATGCTTCTGCGAAGGTGTTTAGAGTGACTTGTAGGTCTTCTGAATGCGCACAGACGGCGTTGTCATCAGCATACTGGAGTTCTATAATAGATGTTGTTGTAACCTTGGTTTTGGCTTTCAGTCTGCTGAGACTGAAAGCTTGCCTTCTGTCAGATAGATAATTTCCACTCCATAGATGAAATCCACAAACATCATACTGCCCACCACCCAAGTGAAGGATTTCAAACAGGAACAATTTCCTAGATTTTATGTGTTTCCTTCACCACAGACATCCCAGGGTATGGAATTTGCATGACCCCGCCCACTGCCTCTACCTTTACTCTTTCCTATTCTTTTCTATGGCACACATCAAACAGAGGAATTGATCAGCAACTGAACATACTAGAGGTTTGGGGATAACTCACCACAATATATAGGAGTTGTAGGTACTGGGATGTACAGTTCACCTACAATCCAAGAGCATTCTGAACTCCACCAACAATGGAGTTCAGATATTTTAACATTTCTGAGCTGCCTGGGCTGCATTTGGGGAAAGGTGGGCTGAAAAATCCCAACAAGGAAGGAAGATGCAGCCAAGACTTGCCCTATTTGCCTATAACCCTTGCATATCATCACATTTGTTTGGAAGCCACCTTTGTTGCTGAACACGGTAGCCAGAAACAAACACGTAAACCTCTCCATGCTATGCTTTCTGCTCCTCCTAGTTTTCAAACTTGAGTATCTTTGCATATCCATTGGATTTTGTTGGGGGTTTTTTTAAAAGAGGTTTCCTTTGAAACCCTTTTCAATGTCTACACGGGATGAAGGGAGCCAAGCAGTCTGGAAACACTGAGCGCAAACAAAAAACAGCACAGGAGGAAAAATGCAACACAGAGGTTGTTTTCCCTTCCAACAAAGCCCTGACACTTTGAAAGACAAAGGCATACAACTGGACAGAAAACAAGAGCCTCCTTAGAAACTAGAAACACTGGTCAAACCAGAAAGGCGTCCAATTAAATAGAAAGTTGACACTCTTTTAAAAATTAACTTTCAAAGTGGCACATAGCTGGTTTTCTTAGGTTAAGATGTGGCTTTGGCTAGAGAAGGTGGCCCAATGTTGTTGAAAGTCTGAGGAAAGATTGGAGAAGTGACAAGACAGAGCAGTGGTTCTCAACCTTCCTAATGCGCAACCCCTTAATAGGGTCCCTCATGTTGTGGTGACCCCCAACCATAACATTATTTTCATTGCTACTACATAACTGTAATTTTGCTACAGTTATGGATAGCCATGTAAATATCTGATATGCAGGATGCATTATCATTCACTGGACCAAATTTGGCACAAATACCCAAATGAAGTACTTTGGCCACATCATGAGAAGAAAGGAAAGCGTAGAGAAGACAATTATGCTGGGGAAAAAGGAAGGAAAAAGGAAGAGGGGCCAACCAAGGGCAAGATGGATGGATGGGATCCTTGAAATGACTGGATTGACCTTGAAGGAGCTGGGGGTGGTGACGGTCGACAGGGAGCTCTGGCGTGGGCTGGTCCATGAGGTCACGAAGAGTCGGAAACGACTGAACGAACAACAACAACCCAAATTTGAATACTGGTGGGAGGGCTATTGATTTTGCCATTTGGGAGTTGTAGGTGCTGAACCTACAATCAAAAAGCATTCTGAACTCCACCAACGTTGGAATTGAACCAAACTTGGCACACAGAACTCCCATGACCAACAGGGTTTGGTGGGCATTGACCTTGAGTTTTGGAGCTGTAGTTCGCCTACATCCAGAGAACACCGTGGACTCAAAACAATGATAGATCTGGACCAAACTTGGCATGGATACACAATATGCCCAAATGTGAACACTGGTGGAGTTTGGGGAAAACAGATCTTGACATTTGGGAGTTATAATTGCAGGGATTTATAGTTAGTCTACAATCAAAGAGCATTCTGAACCTTATCAATTATAGAATTGGGCCAAACTTCCCAAACAGAACCCTCATGCCTTGAAATGGGCACAAGCCTCCCTCCAGATTTGCATGCTCTCCCTCGCCCACATATGTGCTCCACCCTACCATGCACCGAGCATGCCTGCTCTCCCCTCCCCCACTTGAAGTTTCAGAAACAGCCTTCCCATTGGCTTAGAGGCCAGGTAATCACAGTGGAGGTGGGCTTTTGGTGGGAGGGTTCACCAGCTGTTTCCAAAAAGGAAGAGAAGGACAGGCGGAGGGGTTCCTAAGAACATCAGAAATATAGGTTTTCTGATGGTCTTTGGCGACCCCTCTGAAACCCCTTCTGATCTCCCCTCCGTCCCGACCCCCAGGTTGAGAAACACTGATAGAGCCATTTTAAAATATCTTAACATCAAGAAGACGGTGCTTGCCCGTTCTGTGCCATCTAAAGATGAACCAGAACATGAACCAATGAGTATCAACAACAAGACTGAAATGTTAGAGCACTACTTGGTTGTCCAAGCCGTTCAACAAAACTCTCTCCATTCTTGGAGGTCTTAATGGACAGCTTTCGGGAGTGCCTTCCTGCATGGCAGACCATAGGGTTGAACTGGAGGGCCAGGTTCTTCTGATGCCATTTTAGGAGGAAGGCCGGACATACATTCAATCGGTCCATCATCAATTCATTCCCACTCACGCAGGAGGCAGACTCTCTACTCACTTCCCTCAAGATCCTTATAAAAAACACTTTAGTTAACATATCAAGCAAGAGACAGACTGTATTGTCGAAGGCTTTCATGGCCGAAATCATGGGTTGCTATGAGTTATCTGGCCAGGTTCCAGAAGCATTCTCTCCTGACATTTTACCCACATCTATGACAGGCATCCTCAGAGGTTGTGATGTCTGTTGGAAAAATAGGCAAGTAGGGTTTATATATCTGTAGAATGTCCAGGGAAGGAGAAATAATTCTTGTCTGTTTGAGGCAAGTGTGAATGTTGCCATTGGCCAGCTTGATTACCATTGAATGTCCTTGCAGCTTCAAAGCCTAGCTGCTTCCTGCCTGGAGGAAGTCCAGAAAACTCACAGCAACCCAGTGATTCTGGCCATGAAAACCTTTGACAACACAATCAGAAAAGTTTATCGAGCAGCACATTTTGTTATAGTTTTTCAATGAATATCTCATAGAGTCTCAACCAATTCAATCTAGTTTGTGGCAGCCACAATAACAAATTTCTGGAGTATCACAACTGCTTTTGAAGTAAGTACTGCACAACCGAACAGGAAATCATGCATTCAAACCAGAAAGGAACATTTTTTCCAATTCCACAGAGCGCAATTTTTGGCACGAAGAAGGAATCAGAAGTTCCTTGAAAGCTAGTGTGACACCTTTATTATTACTATTATTATTATATGCTACCCTTTGGCAGGAACTAAGAGAGGGACCGCCGTGATGCGAATGTCAGATTCTGTTCCTATCATCTACTACAATTTGGCCCTTTCCCTGGTTGTCTGCTCAAGAAGTAAAACACTCCAAGGCCAGGGCCAGAAATAAACAAGGCTCTCTTCTTGTGGAGAGAAAAAAAGCAAGGTATAAACACAATCTATATACATAATAATAGTGAAAAATGTGTATGTGTGCATATGGTGGATGTGTTCACTTACACAGACAGGCTCTCACCTCCACAAAGAGCAATAATAGTACGGTAAGTGCAATGTTTTATATGTTTTTAATGTGCTTTTAATTTTAAACTTTAACTTAATGTATTTTAACCGTTTGTTGTTCAAAGGCAACATATGTAAAGCTCGCTTGAGTCCTGTTCGGGGCAGAGAAAGGCGGGATACAAATAGAGTAAATAATAACTTCCACCACACAGGAGACACCAATGGCCCTGCCTCCACTGACATCCATGGGTTCCTAGATTTTCTGTGTTTACTCCACCATGGACATCCCAGTGTTTCTTACACTCTCAATTGTGTGGAATTTGCATGACTCCACCCACTGCCTCTCCCTTAACCCTTTCCTATGTTGCACAGCAAGGAGAGGAATTGATCAGCAACTTAACAGGGGATTGGGGGCCTGATTTGACAGGATGGAAGTTGTAGTTCATTGTCGGTGTGGGTGACATTTGGCACTCAGAACCCCCACAACCAGGTTTGGGAGGAATTGATCTTGCTTTATAGGAGTTGTAGCTCAACTGCAACCATAGAGGACTGAATCAGCCAATGTTGGATCTGGACAAACTTGGGACACAGACCCAACATGGCCAACTTTAAATACAAGCAGGGTTTGGAGGTGATTGCCCTTGGCATATGGGAGTTGTAGTTCATCCTTATCTAAAGAAGACTGAACCCAGCCAATGTGGAATCTGGACCAAATTTGGCACACAGACCCAACATGGCCAGCTGTGCATACAGGCCTGGTTTAGGGAGGATTGACCCACAATTCTGGCAACTGTAGTTCACCCACATCGTTATGTATTTTCTCATGGGCGCATTCATAAAAAACAAAATCAGAGACTGGCTTTTTTCTAATAAATAGTATTACTAATTAACAAAATGATATTTCCTAACACCCCAAAACAAACAATGTCTTTCTAAAATAACTCGGACATTGCTGAGTACCCAAGCTAGTAGTAATTATTCTAATTATTCTGCATCCAAAAAAACCACCTTCTGTTCTCGTATCAATTTCACGGTTGCTACCAAGGACCTTGCCAGCTTAACCAACTCTGAGCTGGCAGTATGATGAAAAGGTAAGCTAAGGTTGAATCCCTGCTCAGCTGTGAAAACCCACTGGGCGACTCACACACTCTCAGCCTCAGGGGGAGGTCACGCAAACCCCCGATGAACAAATCCTGCCAAGAAAATCTCCTGAGAAGTTTCTCCTGATACGGTGGAAACAATATGTATACATTCCAATTCCACTTTATAAAAGTTGCCTTTGATGCAATCACTTTCCTCCTTCAAACCTTTTAAAAACCACAGGGTTTAAAAACCAAACACTGGGATGTCCGTGGTGGAGTAAACACAGAAAATCTAGGAACCCTGGGATGTCAATGAAGGGAGGGCCATTGGTGTAGCCTGTGTGGTGGAAGTTATTATTATTTACTCTAAACCATGCTTAAAACATCTAATCCAGTGCTTCCCAAACTGCAATTTTCCAGATATTTTGGACTTCCGCTCCCAGAATCCCTGATCACCAAAGGCTTCTGGGAGTTAAAGGCCCAGCGTTTGGGAATCACAGATCTACTTGGTAAAAGCACCCTTTTGAAAGGCAATGTGGTGACTTTTTCCTGCTTGGCAACAAGGAAGAAAGGTGTATATACACACCAAGGAGGCTCTCCAGCAATTTCCCTCCCCAGCAGCATTCAAAAAAGGGGAAAGCAAAGCAAAACATAAAGTGGGTAAGGTGTCCCTGCGAGGATGGGGCAGCAGACTAACATCCCTTTCTCCTACAATAGTGTTTTCCCTCTTCGATGGGAGCATCGCCTTGCTCAAGCCTGGCAACAGGAGGCGCTGCTGGGCCCCAATTTCAGGGGAAAAGAAAAAGGCCAGAAAGAAGGAAGCCAAGTCTCTTTCCAAGGCACCCCAGCCATCAGAACACACACAACACAAGGCCAGGCTTTTGTCAACTCCTGCAGGGTTTTACTGCACCTTGGAATGTGGCAAGGAGTAGAAACAATAATACAGGATGAAAACAAAAGATTTCCTTCCTCCCCATAACAAATAAAAGACCAAGGGAGAAGCAAGGGCTTCCTATTAACATAAATACAGTGGGAGGAGAAAGAAGCAAATAAGGAAGAGAAGGGGTCTAAGGCAGATCCCAAAGAATTGGGTCCATAGTCTCCCCACAATCTGACGTTCCAAGGGAAGCAGCCACTTTCCCAGCTCTCTTTCGCAAAGGGTTGAGGTGAGTGAGTCCTCTGCCCCCTTCCTCCAGCTTCTTCCGGCATTGGGGATGGGGGGTTGGAAATGAGGACGTCCCCTCTGTTGCGCAAAGTCTTTGGAAATAGCGTGGGCATTTTCCCCTTTCCAAAATAATTGGGAGGTTCCTTTTCCACCCTCTGGGGGGTGTATGCTAGCTTGTGGGAACAGCAATATGTGTCCCCTTCCTCTGGTGGCCCCCTCTGTACTAGGGACATCCTTCCAGCCTCCATTCTTTGGTCAGAAGGCACTGTGCTCATCCCAAAACATCAACATGAGTCCTCTACCCTTCCCTCCAGCCATATTATCATCAGGGGCAGCTTTCCCTTGCTAGGGATGAAGACGGCCCTGGTTGTGCCAGCGAGAGATACTTTAACCTCCACAAAACATGGTGGAGGACCACTTTTCTGTCTTCTGGAGGGGAGGGGTGTCCTATGAGGATACTAACACAAGGGGAACGATTGGATATGAACCCCTTTCTCACCCAAATTTTGGGAACGGAGGCCTCCCTTGCACTTTTCCTGACCCCAAAACATCACCATGAGTCCTCTATCCCCCTTTTATTGCATTGGAATCTGATTTCCATTGTTTGGGATGGAGATGGCCCTGGTTGTGCCAACAAGGGGTCCTTTCTCCTCCCAAAACTTTGTGGGGGGCTCCTTTCCTGTCCTCTGGAGGGGTGGGGTGTCCCATGAGGATGCTAACATGAGCGGGATGGCAAGATGTGACCCCTTTTTTCTCCAAAATGTTGCAAGGGGGGCCTTGCATTTAGGGCAGCCTTCCCAAGCAGGAAGGGCCTCTTCTTAACCCCAAAACATCAACATGAGTCCTCTACCCCTCTTTCCTCCAGCAATATCCCTCCTTTTATTGCATCAGGGGCTGCTTTCCATTGTTTGGGATGGAGATGGCCCTGACCAGTCCTGTCTCCTCCCCAAAACATTGTGGATGGGTCCTTCCCTGTCTTCTGGAGGGGTGAGGTGTCCTATGAGGATGCTAACACGAGAGGGTTGGCAAGATGTGACCCCTTGTCTCCCCAAAATCTAATGGGGGGCTACCTTGCTCCTAGGTCCCCTTTCCTGACCCCAAAACATCATGATGACTCCCCTATTCCACTGCCTTTGATAAGCTTTGGGGCCTGCTTTCCATTGTTTGGGATGGAGATGGCCCTGACTGGTCCTGTCTCCCCCTCCCAAACATTGTAGAGGGCTCCTTTTCTGTCTTTTGGAGGGGTGGGGTGTCCTATGAGGATGCTAACATGAGGGGGTTGGCAAGATGTGACCTCTTTTCTCCCCAAGCTCTAATGGGGGGCTCCCTTGCTCTTAGGTCCCCTTTCTTAACCTCAAACATCACCATGAGTCCTCTATCCGGCCCCCCTGTGATAGCTGTGGGGGCTGCTTTCCACATGGCCCTGGCCGGTCCTGTCTCCTCCCCAAAACATTGTGGAGGGCTCCTTTTCTGTCTTCTGGAGGGGTGGGGTGTCCTATGAAGATGCTAACACGACAGGTGTGGCAAGATGTGACGCCTTTTCTCCTCAAATTGTAGGGAGGAGGGGCTGTATTTAGGGCAGCCTTCCCAAGCAGGAAAGGCCTCTTCTTGACCCCAAAACATCACCCTGAGTCCTCTACCCCTCTTTCCTCCAGCCATTTCCCTCCTTTTATTGCATCAGGGGCTGCTTTCCATTGTTTGGGATGAAGATGGCCCTGTCCCCTCCCCAAAACATTGTAGAGGGCTCCTTCCCTGTCCTCTGGAGGGGTGGGGTGTCCTATGAGGATGCTAACACGAGGGGGTTGGCAAGATATGACCCCTTTTCTCCTCAAAATGTAGGGGGGGGGGCTTGTATTTAGGGCAGCCTTCCCAAGAAGGAAAGATCTCTTCTTGACCTCAAAAACATCAACATGAGTCCAATACCCCTCTTTCCTCCAGCCATATCCCTCCTTTTATTGCATTAGGGACTGCTTTTTTCCATTGTTTGGGATGGAGATGGCCCTGTCCCCTCCCCAAAACATTGTGGAGGGCTCCTTCCCTGTCTTCTGGAAGGATGGGGTGTCCTATGAGGATGCTAACACGAGGGGGGTGGCAAGATGTGACCCCTTTTCTCCCCAAACTCTAATGGGGGGGGGGGCTACCTTGCTCTTAGGTCCCCTTTCCTGACCCCAAAACATCACCATGACTCCCCTATTCCACCACCTTTGATAGTTTTGGGTCCTGCTTTCCATTTTTTGGGATGGAGATGGCCCTCCTGTCTCCGCCTCCCAAACATTGTGGAGGGCTCCTTTTCTGTCTTCTGGAGGGGTGGGGTGTCCTATGAGGATGCTAACACGATGGGGGTGGCAAGATGTGACCCCCTTTCTCCTCAAAATGTAGGGAGGGGGGGCTGTATTTAGGGCAGCCTTCCCAAGCAGGAAAGGCCTCTTCTTCACCCCAAAGCATCAACATGAGTACCCCTCTTTCCTCCAGCCATACCCCTCCTTTTATTGCATCAGGGGCTGCTTTCCATTGTTTGGGATAGAGATGGCCCTGGCCGGTCCTATATCCTCCCCAAAACATTCTGGAGGGCTCCTTTTCTGTCTTCTGGAGGGGTGAGGTGTCCTATGAGGATGCTAACACGAGGGAGGTGGCAAGACGTGACCCCTTTTCTCCTCAAAATGTAGGGAGGGGGGGCTGTATTTAGGGCAGCCTTCCCAAGCAGGAAAGGCCTCCTCTTGACCCCAAAACATCACCCCCCTTTTTTATTGCATCGGGGCCTCCTTTTCCTTGTTAGGGATAGAGATGGCGCTCACTCTGCCAATGAAGAGTCCTTCCTCCTTCCCCCAAACAACGCGGGAGGCTCTTTGGGTGTCGATCCGTGAGTCCGAAGCGCTCCCTTCGGCCTTCCCCGCCGGGCCGGGGGAGCCAGGGAGGGAGGCACGGCGGGTCCCTTGGTCCGTCCAGGTCGGGGGCGCAGGCTCAGTAGGCCGGCACGGGGTGGCTCTGAGGCGCCGCCTGCTGTCGGGGGAGGAGCTGGCAGCCGGAGTTGACGTGGCTGAGCACCTTCTGCTTGAGCTGCGCCACCTGCTGGCGGAGGAGGCTGGCGGTGGAGGCCAGCTCGGTGTTCTGGCTCTTGAGGCTCTTGACTTTCTCCTCCAGGCGGGAGATGCGCTCCAGCTTCCTCCTCCGGCACTTGGAGGCCGCGATGCGGTTCCGGAGCCGCTTCCGCTCCGCCTTGATGCGCTCCTGGGTGTCCATGTCGATGGGAGAGAGCGGGGGGCTGTCCGGGGAGAGCGGGAGCGCGGCGCCGCCTCCCCCGCCGAAGCTGGCCACTTCCGGCACGATCTGGGGCTCGTCCTTCAGCGGGGCCGGAAAGGGCGGGCCGTCAAAGGCTCCGAAGGGGCTCAAGTTGGCGTAGACCGGCGCCTGCTCCGGATTGGACGAGGCCGACGCAGCGCCCGGATGTTGCTGCTGCTGCTGCCCCTGGTGGTGTAAATGCTCCAAGGCCTTCACGAAGCCCGCCGCGAACTCTTGCTCCTCTGTCGCTTTGGGGAAAGGAAATCCTGAGGCACTTCCGGTCGCGCCGCCACCGCTTCCGCTCGCGCCCCCTGTCGGCGTGGTGGTGACCAACCCGTTGGATTGGATAATCAAGCGCTCGAGCTCCGGCGAGGCCAGCTTGAGCAGGCCCAAATCCGGCGAAGAGAGCAGCGAAGGGCCTGCTTCCGCTTCCCGGCTTGTTGACGGAAGAGGAAGAGCTCCCCCTGTGCTTGTCGTCCCCACAATATGGTTGTTCTCCGCTTTGTCCCCTTGCCCCTCGTCGTGGTAGAAGGGGATCTCCATCACCAGCTCCTTCCTTCCTGCCTGGCCGCCTCCGCGCGTCGAATGAGCTCACCCGCCTCACGCTCTCCCCCTTTTTATAAACTCCGCCACGCCCCCGATGAGCTCACCGCGCGCGTCTCTCATTGGCTAGGGGTGACGTCTCGCGGCTGCTCGCTTTCCATAAAGGGGCGGGCTTAAAACCCTTTCCTTCTTTGCCCCTCTGCTGCTCCTTCCATTGGCTGAGGGTGACGTCTCCCGGCGGCTCGCTTGGCATAAAGGGGCGGGGTTAAAGGGACACGCCCCCCTCCTCAACCCTTTGCTTCTTTGCCCTCCTCGAAGCAGGCGCCTCCCGTTGCCAAGGCGACGCGCTGCGTAAACGGCGGCAAACAGCGCGCGGCCTCTCGGGATGATGTCATAGGGGCGGGGCCTGCCTCCTCTGCCCAAGTTGAACTGAGAAAAGGATTTTCACTATATATATGTATGAATGTATGTGTGAGCGTCTATGTATATATAGAGAGTGATGTAATTTATAATATATATGTGTGTCTGCATGTATATAATATTGTATATTATGTATCATATATATAATATATATATTTAATATATATGTATATAATATTGTATATAATATATAATATATGTAATATATATATATATATTTTATACTGTGTATATATATAATGTATAATAATTCATTGAATATTGTCATGTAAATACCAATATATTTTATTTATTTTATATAGTTATGTAATTTATAATATATATATATGTGTCTGCATGTATATAATATTGTATATTATATATTATACAATATATATATTTAGTATTTTGTATATATATAATGTATAATAATTCATTGAAATAATATTGTAATGTAAATACCAATATATTCTATTTTATTTATTTTATATAGTTATGTAATTTATATTATATATGTGTGTCTGCATGTATATAATATTGTATATTATGTGTCATATAATATATATATATTTAATATTATATATATATATATATATAATATTGTGTGTCTATATACAATGTATAATAATTCATTGAAATAATATTGTAATGTAAATACCAATATATTCTATTTTATTTATTTTATATAAGTATGTAATTTATAATATCTATGTGTGTGCATGTATATAATATTGTATATTATATATAATATATTTAATATTGTGTGTATATATATAATGTATAATAACTCATTGAAGTAATATTGTCATGTAAATACCAATATATTCTATTTTATTTATTTTATATAGTTATGTAATTTAGAATATATATGTGTGTCTGCATGTATATAATATTGTATATTATGTATCATATATAATATATATATTTAATATATTTAATATATATAATATTGTGTCTATATATAATGTATAATAATTCATTGAAATAATATTGTCATGTAAATACCAATATATTCTATTTTATTTATTTTATATAGTTTTGTAATTTATAATATCTATGTGTGTGCATGTATATAATATTGTATATTATATATCATATAATATATATATATATATTTAATATTGTGTCTATATATAATGTATAATAATTCATTGAAATAATATTGTAATGTAAATACCAATGTTTTCTATTTTATTTATTTTATATAGTTATGTAATTTATAATATATATGTGTGTGTGGATGTATGTAATATTGTATATTATATATCATGTATATAATATATATATATTTAATATTGTGTATATATATATAATAAAGTATAATAATACATCAGAATAATATTGTAATGTAAATACCAATATATTCTTTTTTTTAATTTATTTACTCCATTTGTATACTGCCTTTCTCAACCAGAGGCGACTCAGGGTGGTTATACATGATATAAATATGTGTATATGATGTTATACATAATATTCTATATAATACATTGGATTATAGATAGATAGATAGATAGATATAAAATCTATGTAATACACATATTTCATATTGTGTAGATAAAGAATGTATATATAATATAATATAATATAATAATGATAATGTAATAACTCCAATATATTTATATAGATACAAAATTGTATATAATCTATAAATAATATATAATGTATATAGTACATTAAATATTATATAATTTATATATATAATACATATATATAATGTGGATGTATAATATGTATGTATAATGTAATATAATAATATATTGTGTATATATGTAATATTGTACATATTGTACATATAATGCATATATATTAATAATGTATATATAGTATGTACAATATTAAATATATATTTGATATTGCACATCTTTATAATAAAATATAATGTATAGAAATAATATTGTCATTTCATAGCAATATATTATATGTAATAATATGTATATATAATGTTATATCTAGTGTATATAATACATTAGATATTGTATATGTATATGTAATACATATATTTAATATTATGTATATGTGATATATATAATAGAATGGAGTATTTGTTTATTATTTATTTACTATATTTCTATACCACCATTCTCAGCCTGAGGGAACTCAGGGCGGTTTACAAAATGGCACAATTTGATGCCCACAATAATATAAAAACAGTTAAAACATTTAACAAAAATAAAATTCAATAAGTAATAAAACCGATAAAACATAGATCTTCCACGTCTCATTACAACAATAATAATAATAATATAGAAATAATAACATTGCAATGTAATAATACTAATATATGTAATATTTATAATGTTATAACATATTATATACACTACAACTTGTAATATAGCACAATATATTATATAATAATAATATGCTGGTAGTGTATTATATATATTGCGGTATAATAATATACTACAGTGTAATAATATGTGTAATAATATTATAATTGCATATTATACATTACATGGAATATTCCTAATAATATTGCAGTATACTACAATATGATATATAATGCTAATATTGTGTTATGCTAATAATATAATAAAATATACATTAATAATAATATTATGTAATACATTGTAGTACTAATCATAATATATAATAATATTGTAATATAATAATGATAATATATTAAATATAATACTACTTAGAATCATAGAGTTGGAAGACACCTCATGGGCCATCCAGTCCAACCCCCTGCCAAGAAGGAGGAAAATTGCATTCAAAGCACCCTTATCTTTATGATATATAATAATATATAATTATATACTGTTTTATTTTTGTATATTTATATATTTATATATTTATTTTTATATGTATATATTTTTATATTTTTATATTTTTATATTTTTATATTTATATTATATTTATATATATTATATTATATTTAGTATATTTATATATTTATATTTGTATATTTATATATTTATATTAGGAGCCCCCGGTGGCCCAGTGGGTTAAAGCACTGAGCTGCTGAGCTTGTTGATCGAAAGGTCGCAGGTTCGATTCCGGGGAGCGGCGTGAGCTTCCGCTGTCAGCCCTAGCTTCTGCCAACCTAGCAGTTCGAAAACATGCAAATGTGAGTAGATCAATAGGTACCGCTCCGGCGGGAAGGTAACGGCCTTCCATACAGTCATGCCGGCCACATGACCTTGGAGGTGTCTACGGACAACGCTGGCTCTTCGGCTTAGAAATGGAGATGAGCACCACACCCCAGAGTCAGACATGACTGGACTTAATGTCAGGGGACTACCTTTACCTACCTTTACCTTTATATATTTTAAGTTGTGATGTTTTTAATTGTGAGCTGCTTTAAGTCTCCGTATGGAGAAATAAATCGGGATACAAGCCTGTGGATGTCTACGAGGCTGGGTGGGCATCTGTCAAGAGGGATCAGGGGTATCTTCCTGCCTGGCACAATGGGTGAGACCTGATGGCCCTTGGGGTCTCTTCCCCATTCTACTATTCCATGACTGCAATCAGTGGTCAGCCCACATGGTGAGCATTCCCCAGCTTCTGTCCACATCCCTTCTCAGAAAGCATGGGAGTGGCTGTGCCAGCATTAGGCTGGGAGAAGTGAGATATATGATGAATCCTACTTGGAAGAGACCCAAAGGGCCATCCAGTCCAATCCCCTTAAGATAGATATATAGACCAATACATAGATAGCTAGGCAGATAGACCAATAGATAGAGCGATAGACCAATAGATAGATAGATAGATAGATAGATAGATAGATAGATAGATAGATAGATAGATAGAATCCTAGTTGGAAGAGACCCCAAGGGCCATCTAGTCCATCCCTATAGATAGATAGATAGATAGATAGATAGATAGATAGATAGATAGATAGACCAATAGATAGATAGATATATCAATAGATCAATAGATAGATAAATGGATAGATAGATCAGTAGATAGATTGATTGATCAATAGATAGATAGACCAATAGATAGATAAATTGATAGATAGATCAGTAGATAGATAGACCAATAAATAGATAGACCAATAGAGATAGATAGATAGATAGATAGATAGATAGATAGATAGATAGATAGATAGATAGACCAGTAGATTCGGACAGTTGATGTATATAGCATTTTAGAGGGACATTGACTGGAACAGCGATTCAACTGACGAGACTGTTTTATTGTTTTAATGCTTGTTGATGTATTGTTTTAATTGTGATTTATGTTTAATTGTGGTTTTACTATTGTAATTGTTTGTATTGGCATCGTATCGGTGCCCAACGTAAGGCACTGAATCTTGTCATTATTTATGTGTAAACTGCTTTGAGTCCCCCCAGGGGTGAGAAAGGCGGTATATAAATACTGTAAATAAATAAATAATAATAGATAGACCGATAGATAGATAGACCAATAGATAGATAGATAGATAGATAGATAGATAGATAGATAGATAGATAGATAGATAGACCAATAGATAGGCAAATGGATGGATGGATGGATGGATGGATGGATGGATGGATGGATGGATGGATGGATAGATAGATAGATAGATAGATAGATAGATAGATAGATAGATAGATAGATAGATAGAAAGAAAGATAGATAGATAGATAGATAGATAGATAGATGCAGAGATAGATAGATAGATAGATAGAAAGATAGATAGATAGATAGATAGATAGATAGATAGAATTATAGTTGGAAGTGACCCCAAGGGCCATCTAGTTCAATCCCAGTAGAGAACTAGCTGATAGATAAATACACAGACAAATAGATCTACATCTAGAGTAGGAAGGGACCCCTAAGTGCCATCTAGTCCAACCCCCTTCTGCCAAGCAGAAAGACACCATCCAAGCACCCCTGACAGATAGCCATCTGACCTGTTCTTCAAAGCCTCAAGAGAAGCAGACTCCATCACCCTCCAAGACAGTACATTCCACTACCATACAGCTCTTACCCTCAGGAAATTTCCCCTAATGTTTACGTGGGATATCTTTTCCTACCATTTGAACCGATGGCTTAGTTGTATTGGCAAGGGGTGGGACTGGATGGCCATTGGGGGACTCTTGCAACTCTATTGTTGTTGTTGTTGTTACATTAATATTATTGAGGCTGGATGGCCATCTGTCTGGGGTGCTTTGATTGTGCTTTTTCTGCATGAAGCCAGAGGGGGGTTAGACTAGATGGCCCATGGTCCAACTCTATTATTGTTATTATTAGTATTATTGTTATTATTCAATTTTTTTCCCCTTTGCTCCTTTGCTAGCTGAAGTTTGGCCCAAAGTCTGCTGCCGGGAGGGAGAGGCGTTCCTGCCTGTGGCGCAGCTGTGAAAAGTTCAGCCAGGAACAACAACAACAACAATAACTCGCTCTGAAAAGTTGGCAACCTTCCTGGAGAAAGGAAGATTTGGATAGGGCGGCGAAGGGAACGATGAGTCGCACATGGGAGAGATTTAAATCCAAAGCCAGGGCAAGCACTGGGGCGGAGTGTTTTCCGTGGACACCCTGGCCTTTTTCTGCAAGCTGAATCACTACTTTGGCTTCCCGAAGGGGCCGACCGTCTTCCCCAACAATTTAATGGAATTCAAAGACGCAGTTTTGCCCTGCACAGCATTCCAAAAGAAATAGAATAGAACAGAATAACTTTTATTGTCATTGTACATTATTTACTATTATTTATTATTTATCATTGCTTTCTATGATTTATTTTATTATTATTGTTTACTTTTTATTATTATTATTTGTAATTTTTTTATTTTATCCCGCTTTCTCTCTCCCAAAGGAGACTATTTATTATTATTACTCATTATTGTTGCTATTAATAATAATTTTAAAGTTAAGGTTTCCCCTTGACATCATTGTGTCCGACTCTGGGGGTGATGCTCATCTCCATTTCTAAGCTGAAGAGCCTGTGTTGTCCGTAGAAGCCTCCAAGGTTATGTGGCCTGCATGGAGCACTGTTACCTTCCCACTGGAGTCGTACCTATTGATCTACTCACATTGGCATGTTTTCAAACTACTAGGTTGGCAGAAGCTGGGGCTAACAGTGAGAGCTCACCCCACTCCCCAGATTGGAACTGCTGACCTTTCAGTCAGTAAGTTCAGCAGCTCAGCGGTTTAACCTAATGTATCATTATTTAATATTATTATTAATTTACTATTTCATTAATAGTTATTTCTGTTTACCGTTCATTACTATTTATTATTTATTATTATCTATATAAATAAAAATGTAATGTTCGTTTGTGGAATTAACAGAAATCAAAAACCCCTGGATGAATTGGCACCAAATTTGGACACAAGACACCTAACAACCCAACCCTTCACTCAAAAAAATTGATTTTGTCATTTGGGAGTTGTAGTTGCTGGGATTTATAGTTCACCTACAATCAAAGAGCATTCTGAACTCCGCCAATTATGGAATTGAACCAAATATGGCACACAGAACTCCCATGACCAACAGAAAACATTAGAAGGGTTTGGTGGGCATGGACCATGAGTTTGAGAGTTGTAGTTCACCTACATCCATAGAGCACTGTGAACTCAAACAATGATGGATCTGGACCAAACTCTACACGAATACTCAGTATGCCCAAATGTGAACACTGCTAGAGTTTGGGGAAAATAGAACCTTGACATTCAGGAGTTGTAGTTGCTGTGATTTATAGTTCACCTACAATCACAGAGCATTCTGAATCCCACCAATGATAGAATTGGGCCAAAACTCCCACAAAGGCAGCCATGTGGACCACAGCAACGTGTGGCAGGGGACGGCTAGTTTACTATAATTTGCTATTTTTATTTATTTACTATTTTATTAAAAGTTATTACTGTTTACTGTTCATTATTTATTATTTATACTATTTACTATGTATTATTATTTACTATAATTTACTATTTTATTATTTATCTACTCTTTTATTATATATTATTGCTACTTACTGTTAATGTTTATTATTATTATTTGTTATTATTGTTATCTTATTATTCCAGATCAATTATTACAATGATACCTATGCCGTTTGGGAGCCCTCCCCCCTTCAATGCCTTATATCAAATACATACATTTATAAAAAGCAAAAAAGAAACATTACAGTACATTTAGAAACATAAAAACAATGAATAATAAAAATTTTAAAAACTATGTCCACTCATTCAAATCCTCATCGTTCCGTCGTCTTGGCCGTTCCTGGGTCATTTTCCAATTCAAGTTTGTTTGTTTATCCCAAGGTTCCGAATTCTTACTCGAAGAGCCAAGTTTTCACTCTTTTTCGAAAGGTCAGGAGGGAGGGGGCTGAACTAATATCCCTAGGCAGGGAGTTCCACAGCCGAGGGGCCGCCACAGAGAAGGCCCTGTCTCTCATCCCCACCAAACGTGCTTTCGAAGCAGGCGGGATCGAGAGCAGGGCCTCCTCCTCCGATCTCAAGTTCCTGGTGGGTTCGTAGGAAGAGATGCGTTCGGATAGATAAGCTGGGCCGGAACCATTTAGGACTTTATAGGCTAAAGCCAGCACTCTGAATTGTGCCCAATAGCAAACTGGCAGCCAGTGAAGCTGATGCAACAGAGGAGTTGTGTGCTCCTGTTAGCAACCTGGCTGCCGCACGCTGGACCATTTGGAGCTTCCGGACAGTCTCCAAAGGCAACTCCACGTAGAGCGCGTTGCAGTAATCTATACGGGATGTAACCAGAGCGTGGACTACCGTGGCCAAGTGAGACTTCCCAAGATATGGGCTCTTGCAACTCTTCTGTTGTCTGATGGAGACTCCATTGGCCTGTAAAGCCCAGTTGAGGTGGTTTAGTTCACCTTGGAGGAGGTGGGCTTTGCAGATCCGGCTTGCACGGTCTGCCAAGGTTTTACTGTGCTTCGTTTTTGACTTAGGTGATGGTTGGAGTTTTTGTGTAGGTATCTATCAGCGTGCGTGGGTTTTCTGTCGAGGGAGGGAGCAAAAGAGGCTCCGAATGCCTCAACCCGACTTTCTTTGGGCTCCACCCATTTGCCGGAGAAAAACACAGCCAACCCCATAATTAGAGGGCTGGGACTGGTTTGCACAGCTGGACGGACAGGTTCAGCCTTTCCTCGCCCTTAGTACAGGCGGTCCCCAAGTTGCAAATGAGAGCTTCTGAAGATTTGCTCTTAAGTTGAATTTGTAAGTCGGGACAGGGATATTTTTGGAGTGTAACTCCAGATACACACACACTTTAGATTGCATAGGGAAGGGCGAACATCCCTGTGGGGTTTCCTTTGCTGCCTGTGCCCCTGCTTGGAAGATTCAACTTCTCTTTATGTCCCTTGATAACTGGATTTTGGGAAATGTGATTGTTGTGGAAACAAGGATTGGTGTCAAGCCACTCTCCTGTGGGAGAGATAAAGTGGGGTATCTGTCTGTCTGTCTATACACACACATAATAAAAGTGAAAATATTATGTGTGTATGTGGCTGGCGTGTCCATTTACACAGACAAGCTCCTGCCTCCACAAACAGCTATAGCTCCCATCACTCAGGAGACACCAAAGACATTGCAGGTTATAGTCAGTGCCATGAACAAGAGCCCTGCCAATGTCCTCCACCTACACCACACTGCCCACCACCCAAGTGAAGGCTTTCATATGGGGATATCCTAGATTTTATGTGTTTCCTCCCCCACAGACATCCCAGTGTTTCTTTCTCTGTTGGTGTGGAATTTGCATGACCCTGCCCACTGCCTCCCCCTTAACCCTTTCCTATTTTTTCCGATTTACTTATGCAATCCCTCAATGTCGAAGGATGATTGTCCTCCAAGGTCAGTGAGTACGTAAGTGACTGTTGAGCCCTATTCTTGATCTGCATCTTCTCCCGCAGTGAGGGCATCGGTTTCCAGGTGGAAGGTGGTCCCAGTCGGGGTTGGCTTGATGCGCTTTCCTCTTGGCACATTTCTCTCTTTCGCCCTTTATTCGTGCCTCTTCAAATTCTGCAGCACTGCTGGTCGCAGCTGACCTCCAGTTGGAGCTCCAGTTGGAGCACTCAAGGGCCAGGGACTTCCCAGTTCTCAGTGTCTATGTTTTTAAGGTTGACTTTGAGCCCATCTTTAAATCTCTTTTCCTGTCCACCAACATTCCGTTTTCTGTTCTTGAGTTCGGAATAGAGCAACTGCTTTGGGAGACGGTGGTCGGGACATGGCCGGTCCAGTGGAGTTGATGGCGGAGGACCATGGCTTCAATGCTGGTGGTCTTTGCTTCTTCCAGCACGCTGACATTTGTCCGCTTGTCTTCCCGAGATTTGCAGGATTTTCTGGAGGCAGCGCTGATGGAATCATTCCAAATGAAGCAGAGAGTGTTTGAGGACTGGGACATCCGTAGGGATACCAAGGTGCTTGTTTATAAAGCTATTGTCCTCCCAACCCTGCTATACGCCTGCGAGACGTGGACTGTCGAGAGACGTCACATGCAACTCCTGGAATGATTCTTTTCTATGGCACACAGCAAACAGAGAAATTGATCAGCAACTTAACATACTAGAAAATTTTTGTTTTTGTTTTTGGTTTTTTTTGGTCGTGTCAGGAGCGACTTGAGAAACTGCAAGTTGCTTCTGGTGTGAGAGAATTGGCCGTCTGCAAGGACGTTGCCCAGGGGACGCCTGGATGATTTGATGTTTTTATCCTTGTGGGAGGCTTCTCTCATGTCCCCTATCAGCTGGAGCTGATAGAGGAAGCTCATCCGCCTCTCCCCGGATTCGAATCGCGACCTGTCGGTCTTCAATCCTGCCGGCACAAGGGTTTAACCCACTGCGCCACCGGGGGCTCCTGGTTTTGGGGTAATTCACCTTGATTTAGAGGAGTTGTATGTACTGAGATGTATAGTTCACCTGCAATCTAGGAACACTCTGAACTCCACCAAAGATGGAGTTGGACCAGATTTACACACAGAGCCCCCATGACCATCAAAAAATACTGGAGGTCTTTGGGGGAAAATTCACCTTGATTTGGGGGAGTTGTAGTTCACCTACATCCAGAGAGCACTATGAAACGGCGATGGACCTGGACCAAACTTGGCACACAGAACCCCCAAGGCTACTGGAGGAGTTTGAGGGGACTGACTCACCATAGTGGGAGTTGTAGTTTACCCTACAGCCAGAGAGCACACCGAACCCCACCAATGATGCATCTAGAGCAAACTTGCCCAACATAACAAACTTTAAGTATTGATGGAGTTATTCCGGGTTAACCTGGCATAATGGGAGTTGTAGTTCACTCACAATCTTATACATTTTGGACAATTAAAGTTGACTTTTTGAAAAAACCCAGGTAGTATTAAGGTTCCTCTCACTTCCTGTTGTCTCAGTCCCGTTCTTAACTGTAAGTCATCTGTAAGTCGGATGTTTGTGATTCGGGGATGTGTGAGAAGGGCTTCTGGATTCAGTAGGGTGCATTCAATGCCAACAAGGGTGGCGGCAGGACTTAAGGCTGTTAAAAGTGGGCCCATTCTGCAGTATAGATGCAACCTATACTGCGAGGCTGAATCTTATTGGATGTGCAATCAGATCCTGAGAGCAGGAGTTGTGAGTTTGCCTCCAACTCACTTTTGAGCATGGCAGCATCTTCTTTCCTTCTATCAGGAGAGAAGCAGAAAAGGAGCAAATGCAAATAGGAGGAGGAGCGGAGGGTATTTTTAACTGCTGAGCACAGGCCTCCAAGTATTTTACGCAGCTATTCTGGGCAAGGAGGAGGGAGTGAGTCATGCCAGCCGGATGGACGGCAAGACGAGCGCCTCTGGCTTTGGTTGAGAGGTTTTGAAGACACCTGCCTGAAAACAAACCCAAGCCTGCTCATCCTTTGCTCACTTGCCCGTACTGACTCGCATCTCATGCCCCATCTTAAACCCTGGACATCCAAAACCCTCACCCCCAAATCATAAAGCATTATTATTAAAAAGTGACCCAGCCAAAGGGAAAGGATGGATGGACGGAATCATAGAATCCTGGAGATGGAAGAGAAGGAAATAAGGGGAAGGAAGGAAATAAAGGAGGGAAGGAAATAAGGAAGGAAAGGGTAGGAAGGAAATAAGGAGGGAGGGAAGAAAGTGGGAAATAAGGATGGAAGGAGGGAGGGAAGGAAATAAGGAAAAAGAGAAGGAAATAAGGAAGGAGGGAGGGGAAGTAAGAAAGGAAGGAGGGAGGGAAGGGGAAATAAGGATGGAAGGAGCAAAGGAAGGAAGGAAGGAAGGAAAGAAGGCAGGAAGGAAGGAGGAAATAAGGAAGGAGGGAGGGAAGGGGAAATAAGGAAGGAAGGAAATAAGGAGGGAAGGAAGGGGGAAATAAGGATGGAAGGAGGGAGGGAAGGAAATAAGGAAAAAGAGAAGGAAATAAGGAAGGAGGGAGGGGAAAGAGAAGGAGGGGGAAGGGGAAATAAGGATGGAAGGAGAAAGGAAGGAAGGAAGGAAGGAAGGAAGGAAAGAAGGCAGGAAGGAAGGAGGAAATAAGGAAGGAGGGAGGGAAGGGGAAATAAGGAAGGAAGGAAATAAGGAGGGAAGGAAGGGGGAAATAAGGATGGAAGGAGGGAGGGAAGGAAATAAGGAAAAAGAGAAGGAAATAAGGAAGGAGGGAGGGGGAAAAAGAAAGGAAGGGAAGGAAAAAGGAAGGAGGGAAGGAAGAGGAGAAAGGAAGGAAGGAAGGGGGAGGGAAGGGGAAAGGGTGGAAGGAGCAAAGGAAGGAAGGAAGGGGGGAAAAGGAGGGAGGGAAGGGGAAATAAGGAAGGAAGGAAATAAGGAAGGAGGGAAGGAAGGAGGGAAGGAAGGGGAAATAAGGATGGAAGGAGGGAGGGAAGGAAATAAAGATGGAAGGAGCAAAGGAAGGAAGGAAGGAAGGGGGAAATAAGGAAGGAGGGGGAAGGGAATAAGGAAGGGGGAAATGAGGAAGGAAGGAAATAAGGAGGGAAGGAAGGGGGAAATAAGGAAGGAGGGGGAAGGGAATAAGGAAGAGAGGGAAGGGGAAATAAGGAAGGAAGGAAATAAGGAAGGAGGGAAGGAAGTGGGAAATAAGGATGAAGGAAGCAAAGGAGGGAGGGAGGGAAGGAAGGGAGGGAGGGAGGAGGAAATAACGGAGGGGAAGGGAATAAAGAAGGGAGGGAAGTGGAAATAAGGAAGGAAGGAAATAAGGAAGGAGGGAAGTAAGGGGGAAAGGTACTCCCTGCCTAGAGATATTAGATCAGCCCCCTCCCTCCTGATCTTTCAGAAAAGAGTAAAAACTTGGCTCTTCGAGCAGGCATTTGGAACCTCAGAAGAAATAGAGAAACTTGAATCGGAAAATGACCCAGGAACGGCCTAAGACAATGGAACGGATGAAGATTTGAACGAGTGGACATAATTCTTTTTAATTGTTATTATGCACTGTCTTTATGTTTAAATGCACTATAATGTTTCTTTTTTGCTTATCAATGTATGTACTTAATGGCATCGAATTGCGCCGACTGTGTATGCCGCCCTGAGTCGCATTCGGGCAGATATGGGCAGGATAGAAGTAATGTAAATAAATAAATAAGGATGGAGGGAGCAAAGGAAGGAAATAAGGAAGAAAGGAGGGAAGGGAGGAGAGAAGGAAGGAAGGGGGAAATAAGGAAGGAGGGAAGGAAGGAGGAAATAAGGAAGAAATGAGGGAGAGAAGGAAATAAGGAGGGTGGGAGGGTAGATAGGAAGGAAGGAAATTGGAACCATTTCATTTGCATTTAGAATCCCACTTTGCAAGGGCTTCCATTATATTAAGAATCCACTTTGGAACAGTTTCAGTTGCGTTTAGATCTTGCTTTAAAAAATACAAGACAACATTGCTATTTCAACCTCTTTTATTTCAGAGTGACAGGGGAAAGGGTACATTTTAGGGGAGAATCCCAGGTAGAAAACAAGGTCCTATGGCTGTAAGGATTCGAAGAGCTCTTTTCTCCCCAGCAGAGGCTTATTTCTCCACAAAGCAGCAGTTGAAGAAGCAAGAGCAAATGCTGCCTGTCGGTGGTCGGAACCCAGATTTGTCCCGAAGCCAACACAACACTCCGTTCTCATCAATCCCAAGTTTTGGGAATATTGCAAGGATTGAACTTCTCTCCCAGGGAATGCCAGAAGAGGACGAACGAGAACCAAAACAATCCCGTCATATCAGGAACTCTTTGAAACTCAGGAGAATTTTGTCCAAACACTGGTTTTGTATTTCTTTAAAAAAAGAGAAAACATCAAAAAGAAAAGAAAAGAGCACAACCTAAAGTCCATCTTGTGGAACCAAGGCAGACGGCTGACCAGCCTTTGCCAGTGGGATTGCTGTCGGATCCCGGGCCCCTTCCCCGGCAGCCATGAGCCTCTCAGGGCTTTGCGGCCTGTCTTCCTGGCTTCTTCTCTTGCTGCCCACGGCCACTCCCAGGCACCCCACCTCGGCCACGGCCTCCGAACACACCTGAGGGAAGAAAAGGCACCTTTATGAGAAGGTGGTCCAAGCGGAGAGCCAGTGACGACGATTGAAAGGACAGGAACCCATGGCCAGAGTTGGTCAGGGGCAGAGGAGGGGGACCATTTTCACAGTAGGGATATAAATAGAATGACGAGCAGTCTCTGACTTACAAACAACAGGGACATTGTTTAAGTCAGTGTTTCTCAACCTGGGGGTCAGGACCCCTGGGGTGGTTGTGAGGGGGTTTCATTAGGAAGGTTGAGAAACACTGATGTAGCCCAACTCATGCCAATGTCCTCCCCAAACGCCACGCTGCCCACCACTCAAGGAATGCTTTCATTCGGGGACAACTTACTCCTAGATTTTACGTGTTTCCTCCACTACAGGCATCCCAGTGTTTCTTACTCTCTCCACTGGTGTAGAATTTACATAATCCCGCCCACTGCCTCTCCCTTAACCCTTTCTTACTCTTTTCAACTCTGTCTGCACAACAAACAGAGCAGAACTAATCAACAACTGAACGTACTGGAGGAGTTCAGGGGATTGATTCCACATGGTGGAAGTTGTAGTTCACCCTGCATCAAGACAGAGCACTGTGACCCCGACTGACAATGTACCTGGACTGGAATCCCCAAGACCAAAGAAAAACACTGGATAGGTTTGGAGGGAATTCACCCTGATTTATAGCCATTGTGGGTACTGGGATTTATCGTTCACCTTCAATCAAAGAGTACTGTGGACCCCACCAATGATGGCCCTGGACCTAACTTGGCACACGGAATCCCCATGATGAACAAAAAATACATGAGGGCTTTGGGGGCAGGGGGGGATTTACCTTCATTTCTGGGAGTTGTAGTTCACTTACATCCAGAGACACTGTGACCTCCATCGATGACGGATCTGGACCATACTTGGCACACAGAACCCCTATGACCAACTGAACTTACTGGAGGGATTTGAGGGGACTGGCTCACCATAGCAGGAGCTGTAGTTTATCCTGCAGCTAGAGATCACACTGAACCCCACCAATAATGCAACTAGAGCAGTGTTTCTCAAACTTCCTAATGCCTCGACCCCTTAATACAGTTCCTGTATTATACATGTATGGTGACCCCCAACCATAAAATTATTTTCGTTGCTACTTCATAACTGTAATTTTCCTTCCTGTTATAAATCGTAATGTAAAAATCTGATATGCAGGATGCATTATCATTCACTGGACTCAATTTGGCTCAAATACCCAAATTTGAATACTGGTGGGATTGTGGAAGGGGGGGGGGGTATTGATTTTGCCATTTGGGAGTTGTAGTTGCTGAACCTACAATCAAAGAGCATTCTAAACTCCACCAAAGATGGAACTGAACCAAACTTGGCACACAGAATTCCCATGACTGACAGGGTTTGGTGGGTACTGACCTTGAGTTCTGGAGTTGTAGTTCACTGAACCAAATTTGGCACAAATAGCCAATACACCCAAATTTGAATACTGGTGGGGTGGATTTTGTCATTTGGAAGTTTTAGTTGCTGGGATTGATAATCTAGCTACAAACTTGGCGCACAGAACTTCCATGACTACCAGAAAAAGTGTCTGATGTTGTCTGATGGTCTTTGGCGACCCCTCTGACACCCCCTCGTGACCCCCCCCCCCCGGGGTCCCGACTCCCAGGCTGAGAAATACTAGGCTACATGTTCATGGCATTCACTATAACCTGAAATGTCACTGGAGGGAGGGCCATTGGTGTCTCCTCAGCACTGTGGGTTAAAGCTGTTTGTGGAAGTGGGAGCCTGTGTGTGAAAGTGGTTACCCCAGGCACATACATACATACATACATATTTTCATTTTTATTATGTGTATAGACAGATGTATAGATAGATATATGTGTGTGTGTGTATTTTGAAGTTTAACTGTAACCAAATACATATATATGTTTGGCTGGATTTCCACTTCAAAAATACCCCTGTTCTGACTTACAAACAAATTCAACTTCAAAACAAACCAACAGAACCACTGTCCAGGGCAATACTTGTTGATTGCCCATGTGTGTCTGTGTCCAAATCCCGGGGCTCCCTTCCAGACCCGGCTCTGCACCAGTTCTTACCACGTCCGGTGCCGCCCAGTCCACGCCCCTTCTGCTGCTTCTGCTGCTGCATCCCACCACGGCCTCGGCCCTTGGAGACCACCTCCTCCTTCACCATGTCGATGATTTCATCCGGGATGCGCAGGTACTTGATGGTGCTTCCCCGGATGTAGCACTCCGGCATCCGCCAGAACTTGTCTCCGTCCTGAAGTGGAACAAACAGGAAGAGAGAGGACAATGGCACGGATGGACAGGAACCAATCCATAGGGGACAACGGCATAAAGGAAAGCGGCTCATACCCTTTGGCGTCCTCAAAATGTACGAGGGTTATCTGGAAAGTAAGGTGACAAGGCACGTAGCTCTTGCGGGGAATTTTCTCAGGGGAAGTTGGTCTCACTGCCGTGTAGCAGGAAACCAGCGGACTTGAACGAGCAGTGCCAGTCGTCAGTAGCTCATCAACTGTCATTGTGGCGAAGGTTAGAGATTAGCATGCTCATTCCATTTCCCTCCAAGTGTGAAGTTCGTGCTGTAATACACTACCTAAACGCTAAGAGCATGAACACTGCTGCGATTCATGGCAAAATAATTTCAGTAATGTCAAGACAGCATGTGACAAAATGGGTACGGAATATATTGTGAGACCATGAAGAAACTTCACAGAGCCATCCGAAACAAACATGGTGGGATGCCGACGGCAGGAGTCAGTCTCCTTCATGACAGTGCACGTCCACACATCACTCATGCAACACCAGAGTTGTTGACTTCCTTTGGTTGGGATGTTTTAAGCCACCCCTCTCACAGCCCGATCTGACACCCAGTGACTATCATCTGTTCACGCAATTGAAGGAACACATGGATGAAAAATACTTTTCCGACGACGAGGTGAAAATCAAAGTGACAAATTGGCTGTAAAAGGTGGAGGGAAACTTCTATAACCCAGGCATCAAAAACACATCCCACAGATGACAAAATGGATTTAACTGAATGGTGATTATGTGGAAAAATAATGTAATACAGGGTGAGGCAGCATAACTTCCTTTTTTAAAATGCGCGCCATTCAGTCGGTTGAAGACGTAGCGCAGCGCTAGTGGTCTCGTTCGAGAGGCAGGAGTATAAAGTTTCATCCTGACACAGTTCAGTCACCATCATGTGTTGGAACAGTGAGGAACGGGCTTTTGCCATTGAGGCCTACTTTTCGAGTGGATTTGGAGTGGCCGGCCCGCTCTCCAGATTTGGCCCCTTGTGATTTTTTTTCTATGAGATTTTTTGAAATCCCGTGTTTATGTGAACCGTCCAAGGACCCTACAAGATTTGAAGACCAACATCCAGGAAGAAATTGCCAACATAACGCCTGCTATGCTGACAAGAGTCATGACAAACGCCAGAAATCGGTTTACTCAGTGTATGGAGAATGGGGGACAGCACCAGGATTGTGGCGCAGCTGGCTGAATGTCAGCTGCATTAAGATCACTCTGACCAAAAGGTCATGAGTTCAAAGCCAGCCTGGGTTGGAGTGGGCTTCCAACCAATTGTGTAGCCTGTTGTCGACCTTTGCA
The DNA here is from genome assembly GCF_025583915.1 of Anolis sagrei ordinatus. Classification (NCBI taxonomy): domain Eukaryota; kingdom Metazoa; phylum Chordata; class Lepidosauria; order Squamata; family Anolidae; genus Anolis; species Anolis sagrei. The sequence continues at coordinate 52,732,810 of NW_026847771.1, forward strand.
ACCCGAAAGACAGTTGCATCTGTCAAGTAGGAAAATTAGGTACCACTTTGTGTGGGGAGGCTAAATTAACTAATTTATGAGGCCATAAAAAAGACTCCAGCAAAGCACTCCAGCAAAAGCATGCGGAGAATGCGGAAGTACTTCATCAGTGTCGCAGATGGACGATGAAAGCGACAGCTCCCCTGGCGGCCAGAAAAAGTTAAATAGCCTCTGTGTATGTCTGTATATGTTGTGTATGTCAAAAATTGGCACTGAATGTTTGCCATATATGTGTACACTGTAATCCGCCCTGAGTCCCCTACGGGGTGAGAAGGGCGGAATATAAATGCTGTAAATAAACAAATAAATAAATAAAATAATTTGATCTTCAAAACTACGTAAAACAAATCTTTAGGTATGCGCCTACATTATATAAAAAAAATCTGATTCATACAATGGCTTTTATTAAGTTTTCAAAAAAGGAAGTTATGCTGCCTCACCCTGTACTCCATGGAAGTTTCATTAAAATATATTCATTCTTTGTATTTTAAAAAAATCTTGTTACTTCACTTTCTGGATATCCCTCGTACAACATACATGAAATCAAGATCACAGTGAGTGGGGGAAAGGAGTGGTTCAACAGAATGGATACAGTAAGGGTGCAGAACAAGAGCCATCTCTTCCTTCGGCCAACTGGAGCAACAGAGCATGGAATAACACAAATTGAGCATGTTCGTGCCAGAAGATGTTTTCTTCTCTCTTGAGAAAAATGTGGATTTAAAACCATGCATTTTAAGGAGATCTGCGTTCTACAATCGCCACAACTTGGAAGTGCACTGCTCTCTTCTCCTCGCCCCACCCAACAACCAAGATGGAAAACAAGAGGCTTTTCAGTCCTCTGAAAAGGTGAACCAGGACAGAGGTGGCACCCCCACCTAGCGGACAGCAGGCGCATAGCAAGGGAAGCCAAGGCCAGAGCATTTGGGCAAAAGGACTTGTCTGGAGGACAACCTCCAGAATCCCAGAGGAGAAAATTAGCTCCATGGCATCCCGTTCCCCAGCAATGCCTCCTTTCAGGATAACGGGGATGAGCTTGGCACAGCTGCTTAAAGCCGCATGCAGGGCCTTCTCTGTGGTAGCCCCCCCGACTCTGGAACTCTCTTCCCAAGGACATCAGACAAGCCCCAATGTTGGCAGTCTTTAGGAAGAGCTTGAAGACCTGGCTGTTCCAGTGTGCCTTTCCAGAATAGGAAACTTCCAGCATCATGTTCCAAACGCACTTTATTAGAGATTTAAGATCACACCTACCCTAAAATCCTTACATTTCACCTGTCATGTCCAGCACTTTTAAGTTTATTCATTACATTTGGCCCGGCCCTTAGTTTTAAATGTGTCATGATGTATTGTTTTAATGTTTTACTGTTATTGCTTTATGTTTATTGGTTGCTTTATGAGTTTTATGTTGTATTTGTTATGCTGTTGTTTTATTGAGGGCCTTGGCCTTTGTAAGCGCACCGAGTCCTTCGGGAGATGTTAGCGGGGTACAAATAAAGTTAATAATAATAATAATAAATAAAATTAATAATAAGCCGAGGGTGGGAAATGCAACATACTGGTAAATTTCAAAATAAAAATAGATACCAATAAAATTACATTAATTGAGGCACCAGAAGGTTAAATGTTTTTGAATATTTACATAAAACTGTAATTTAAGATAAGACTGTTCAACTCTGATTAAACCATTCTGACCTTCTTCAGTGTAAATGTGCTTACGTATCCTTCCAATAATAATAGAGAGTATAATAATAAATGTAATAATAACAATAAATAGAGTAAAATAATAAATGTAATAATAACAATAATAAATAGAGTAAAATAATAAATGTAATAATAACAATAATACAGTAAAATAATACATGTAATAATAATAATACATTTATTACGTATTTATAACAGAGTAAAATAATAAATAACCTCGACTCGAGTATAAGCCGAGAGGGACATTTTCAGCCCCCAAAAAAGTCTGAAAAACTAGGCTTATCCTCGAGTATATACAGTATATGTTGCTTTATGCCGATATGTGTCATATGGTCAAGGTTCTTAATTTATAGTATATGTTATCATCTAGAAATTATGTTTTGGCTTTCACATGTATGTACGGCATTGCATTTTGCCAGTATTATGTTGGAAACTGCTTTCAGTCCCCTCAGGAGTGAGAAAAACAGCATGGAAATGCAGTAAATAAATAAATAATAATGAGAAAAGATGTTATGGAGGGGCTCTGATGCATCCTTGGAGGCAGAGGAGGCAAGTTTGAAGGGCCCAAAACCCTGAGGACAGAGAGCTTTGAAACAACTTCCAAGGAAATTGTTCCCAAAAATATAAATGTATATATTACATAGGAATGGGGCCACAGTGGGTTAGACTGCTAAGCTGCAGAAATTGCGGACCGGAAGCTCGATGGTTTGAATCCGCAGGATGGGATGAGCTCCTGTTGTGAGCCCCATCTTCTGCCAACCGAGCAGTTTGAAAACATGCTAGTGTGAGTAGATCAATAGGTTCCACTCCGGCGGGAAGGTAACGGCGCTCCATGCAGTCATGCTGGCCACATGACCTTGGAGGCGTCTATGGACAACGCCGGCTCTTTGGCTTGGAAATGGAGATGAGCACCAACCCCCAGAGTCGGACACAGACTTAATGTCAAGGGGAAACCTTTCCCTTTCTTACATAGGATGCAGCAAAAGAATCATACAGCATAGTTTTTTTTGTTCATATCAAGACATTCCTTTGCTTCCTAGCATTCAAAAAGATGTGGCCCACCAATCTATAAATGCCACCACTTTCCAAAATAGCGCCACTTGGGGATTTTTTAATTATTCCTTTGGAGAGGCAGAGGTGCGGCTTTCCACACACCCATGTTTGATTCTTACCGTTACTTCATCCAACTGTCTTCAAAAGAAAACCAGGTATTTCAATACCCTGAACCAATGCCCTTTTTAAATTTAATTTTTTCATAAATTGTGATAATATGAGAAACAACAACAAGCAATCTTCAAGGTTCACCAATCAAAATGCAAGTAGGTTGCTGTGAGTTTTCTGGGCTGTCTGGCCAGAAGCATTCTCTCCTGATGTTCCGCCTGCATCTCTGGCAGGCATCCTCAGAGGTTGTGAGGTCTGTTGGAAATTTATTTATTTAAAAGTTTTATATACCAGCCTTCTCACCTCTCTTGAGGGACTCAGGCCGGTTTCCAACCATAATATCACAGACAATCAATAAAACATCATAATTCATATTACAGTAAAACATTAAAACAGCAATTACAATCAATAACTACAATGGTCAGTAGTCACACTAAAATCGTTGTTCATCATCCTCCTTCCATATCTCAGGGTGTTGACTCACTCGTCGAATGCCTGTCTCCATAGCCAAGTCTTCACCTGTTTCCTAAACGTCAGGATAGAAGGGGCGGTTCTGATCTCCAGTGGGAGAGAGTTCCAGAGCCGAGGGGCCACCACCGAGAAGGCCCTGTCCCTCGTCCCCACCAGACGCGCTTGCGAGGCCGGTGGGACCGAGAGCAGGGCCTCTCCAGACGATCTTAATAATCTTGGCAAGTGGGGTTTATATATCTGTGGAATGTCGACCTTTGCAGCAAAAGACAGTTGATTTTATTTATTTATTTACAGCTTTTATATTCCGCCCTTCTCACCCCGCAGGGGACTCAGGGCGGATTACAGTATACACATATATGGCAAACATTCAATGCCAGTTTTTGACATACAAACATATACAGACATAGATAGAGGCTATTTTTAACTTTTTCTGGCCGCCGGGGAGCTGTCGCTTTCATCGTCCATCTGCGACGCTGATGAAGCACTTCCGCATTACCCACATGCTTCCCCGCTGGAATGCTTTGCTGGAGTCTTCTTTATGGCCTCATAAATCAGTTAATTTAGCCTCCCCACACTTTTAAGGTGGTACCTTATTTTCCTACTTGACAGATGCAACTGTCTTTCGGGTTGCAAAGGTCGACAACAGGCTACACACAACTGGTTGGAAACCCACTCCAACCCGGGCTGGCTTCGAACTCATGACCTTTTGATCAGAGTGATCTTAATGCAGATGACACTCAGCCTGCTGCACCACAATCCCGGTTGCATCTGTCAAGTAGGAAATTTAGGTACCGCTTATGCGGGGAGGCTAATTTACGAGGCTATAAAAATCTCCAGCAAGCATGCAAAGAATGAGGAAGTATTTCATCAGTGTCACAAATGGACGGTGAAGTGACAGTTCCCCTGGTGGCCAGAATACCCTCAAGAAAAAGCTGGAATGTTAAATAGCCTCTGTGTGTCTGTTTATATATGTTGTGTGTCTATGGCATTGAATGTTTGCCATGTAATCTGCTCCGAGTCCCCTTCGGGGTGAGAAGGGTGGAATATAAATACTGCAAATAAATAAATAGATGTCCAGGGTGGGAGAAAGAACTCTTGTCTGTTGGAGGCAAATGTGAATGTTGCAATTGGCCATCTTGATTAGCATTGAATGGCCTTGCAGAATCTGCAAAGCCCACCTCCTCAAACACAAATCAAGGACCATGAACGGCACTGCAGCCTAATACAACCAGAGAAGTCAACCATAGCAGAGCACCTGATGAACCAACCTGGACACAGCCAAGTATTTTAGAACACTACCATGTCAGACTACACAGAGAAGCCATTGAAATCCACAAGCATGCGGACAATTTCAGCTGAAAGGAGGAAACCATGAAAATGAACAAAATCTGGCTACCAGTATTAAAAAAAACTCTAGAATCGAAATAGTAAATAAAGAACACTAAAAAAAACAGGGGAATTCCAGACAAGAAACAATCAGGGGAGCAAGTACCAAGTTTATAATCTTATGAGTCTTATGGATGTATTTACAACAAACATTGATGTATATGATAAATATCAGTCCACCAGAGGAAGGCCTGGAGTGAGGCCGAAACCGGTCATGGACTACGGATTTAAATTCAACTCGACGCAAGAGCATACTTTTTAGAGTGACTGTACCAAACGCATATAATATTGTTTTGTGAATGCCATGATTTGGAACTGTATAATATGTTTCCCCAGTCATATTATTGGCTGAATTGATTTATTTTTCTTTCCGTGTACAAGTGGGCTATTGTGTTGTATGTAAGAAACAATCAGGGCCAGCTCATCACCTCCCAACAAAGGATCCCCCAAGGCAGTGAGCAGCTAGACCTTGAAGCTGCAAGGGCATTCAGTGCTAAGGAGGCCAATGGTAACATTCTTACTTACTTACTTTACTTAGGCGATCCCTCGTTTTCCGGGGAGGATTGTCTTCCAGTATTCTTGTGGGTCCGTATGTGGCTGTGGAGCCCTATTCTTGCTCTGCATCTTCTTCCTCAGTGAGGGCATTGGTTTCCAGGTGGAAGGCGGTCTTGGTCGGGGTTGGCTTGACGCGCCTTCCTCTTGGTACGCTTCTCCCATTCGCCCTCCATTCGTGCCTCTTCAAATTCTGCAGCACTGCTGGTCACAGTTGACCTCCAGCTGGAGTGCTCAAGGGCCAGGGCTTCCCAGTTCTCAGTGTCTATGCCAGAGTTTTTAATGTTGGCTTTGAGCCCATCTTTAAATCTCTTTTCCTGTCCAACAACATTCCGTTTTCCGTTCTTGAGTTCGGAGTAGAGCAACTGCTTTGAGAGACGGTGGTCGGACATCCGGACTACGTGGCCGGCCAGCAGAATTGATGGCGGAGGACCATAGCTTCAATGCTGGTGGTCTTTGCTTCTTCCAGTACGCTGACGTTTGTCCGCCTGTCTTCCCAAGAGATTTGCAGGATTTTCCGGAGGCAGCGCTGATGGAATCGTTCCAGGAGTTGCATGTGATGTCTGTAGACTGTACACGTCTCACAGGCATATAGCAGGGTTGGGAGGACAATAGCTCTATAAACAAACACCTTGGTATCCCTACGGATGTCCCGGTCCTCAAACACTCTCTGCTTCATTCGGAAAAATGCTGCGCTTGCAGAGCTCAGGCGGTGTTGTATTTTGGTGTCGATGTTGACTTTGGTGGAGAGGTGGCTGATCAACATTTTCTAATGTTACACCATTAAGCTGTATCTCTGCCATTGGAGAGGGGTTGGCTGGTGTCTGCTGGAACAGCACCTTAGTTTTTTCAATGTTCAATGACAGGCCGAGCTTCTCGTATGCTTCTGCAAAGGTGTTTAGAGTGGCTTGTAGATCTTCTTCTGAATGCGCACAGACGACGTTGTCATCAGCATACCGGAGTTCTATAACAGATGTTGTTGTAACCTTGGTTTTGGCTTTCGGTCTGCTGAGGTTGAATAGCTTGCCATCTGTCCGATAGATGATTTCCACTCCGGTGGGAAGCTTCCCATCAACATTCACACTTGCCTCAAACAGACAAGAGTTTGTTCTCCCATCCTGGACAATCCAGAGATATATAAACCCCACTTGCCTAGTTTCCAACAGACCTTACAGTCTCTGAGGATGACTGCCATAGATGTGGGCTTGGTTCTTGGAAGGCCTCCAGGCATTGCCAGGAAAAAAAGGTGGGCAGCCAGAGTGCAGGAAGAGATGGAATGACAGGTCCAGTTCCATATAAGGCCTCCTTGTCCTTTCACATGAAGATAAGAAAGGATAACTTCTGGGAACTCAATGCTGGTTTTGCCACCCGGAGCGGACAACCACATAGACCCAACAAGTGACTTGGGACAGGACGGCTCCTTTGGTTCCTACGTGAGCCCTAACCATATACCACCATCCCCTTTCATTCCCCTCCTTACCCGGGAGGTACAAATGACTTCACGGAGGTTGATGTTCATCCAGTTGTCACAGCTCACCAGGTGCCCATTGTACGTCTCTCCATTTTTGAGCTCCACCAGCTGGAATGACACAAAACATGCAGTCGGGAATGGGTCCGCTAGAGCAAGCGTCCTCAGTTTGCGGCCTGCAGGCCAGTTCCACTCCACCAAGGGATTTGACCTATCTCCCGCCACAAACTTTAGACTCGATACTACTGTGTCCACCATTCACACCCTCTTCTTCCTCCTTCCCTCTCTATCTCCTTCCAAAACTGAGGGATCCTCTCCACCTCATTCCTGCTCCTTAACTCTCCTTTACTCTCTCTATTCCCCTTCTCCCCCCCCCCAAATGGAGAGAAACCTCTCCGCCTCATTATGTCTCCCCCCCATAACAAAGGGAGAGAGGAAAGGAGAAAGAAAAAAAGATGTAGGAAAAAGGGAGGGGAGCAAAAGAAGGAAAAAAGGTAGGTAGGAAAAAGAGAAAAGGAAGGGAAGAAAAGGAGAAAGAAAGGCAGGAAGGAAAGGGAAAGAAGAAATAAAGGCAGGTTGGAAAGGGAGGAAAGGAAGAGAAGAAAGGGAGAAAGAAAGGCAGGAAGGAAAGGGAAAGAAGAAATAAAGGCAGGTAGGAAAGAGAGGAAAGGGAGAGAAGAAAGGGAGAAAGAAAAGCAGGTAGGAAAGAGGAAAGGGGAGAAGAAAGGGAGAAAGAAAGGCAGGTAGGAAAAAGAGAAAAGGGAGAAAGAAGGGAGGAAAGAGGAATGGAAAAGATGAAAAGGAAGAGAAGAGCAGGMAGGGAAAAAAGGAAAGGGAGAGATGAAAGGCAACTAAGAGGAAAGGGAGAGAAGAAATAAAGGTAGGCAGGAAAGAGAGGAATGAAAGAGAAGGGAGAAAGAAAGGAGAAAGGAAAGGAAGAGGAGAAATAAATTCAGGTTGGAAAGAGAGGAAAGGAAGAGAAGAAAAAAGAAAAGCAGGTACGAAAGAGACAAAAGGAAGAGAAAAAAGGCAGGGAGGAAAGGGAAGAAGAAAGGGAGAAAGAAAGGCAGGTAGGAAAGAGTAATGGAAGAGAATAAAGGGAGAAAGAAAGGAGAGAGGAAAGAGGAATGGAAAAGATGAAAGGGAGAAAGAAGGGCAGGTAGGAAAGAAAGGAAAGGGAGAGAGGAAAGGCAAGGAGGAAAAAGGGAGAGAAGAAAGAAAGGTAGGTAGGAAAAACGAATGGAAGAGAAGAAAGGGAGAAAGAAAGGAGGGAAGAAAGAGGAAAAGAAAAGAAGAAAGGGAGAAAGAAAGGAGGGAGGAAAGAGGAATGGAAAAGACAAAAGGGAGAAAGAAGGGCAGGTAGGAAAGAAAGGAAGAGAAGAAAGAAAGGAGGAAAGGAAGAAGGGAGGAAGGAGGAAAGGAAAAGAAGAAAGGGAGAAAGAAAGTCAGGTAGGAAAGAGGAATGGGAGAAAGAAAGGCAAGTAAAAAAATGAGAGGGAAGGAATCCCCTTTGAATAAACCTGTGAGAGGGTACTACAACTCCCAGCATTTCTGACCACTGGCTAAGCTAGCTGGTTCTGCCAGTCCAGCGCAGTCATAGTACTTCTTTCAAATAACAAAAGGGTGGTCAAGCAGTGCTTGGGCTTTACTGCTGTGGACTGTGTCCTAACCTCGACCAGGAAAGGAAAATGCTGCTGGTATTGTGGCAGAACTGTGCGCTCACTCACCATGGGGTGGTTCTGGGCCGTCTTCAGCAGCGATAGCGGAAGCTGCAAGAGGGAGGAAAAACAGAGCATTTGAGTATTTGAACATCAAACCAGGCAGGCCTTTACAGCCACAGAAACCCTGCCTCGGGGGTGTGTTGCAAAAGCTCCTTCTTTGGAGGCCTTTCAAGAAAAGCTGGATGGCCATCTGCTGGGGGGGCTTTGATTGTGCTTTTTCTGCATGAAGGCAGAAGAAGGTTGGACTGGATGCCACAGCAGGAGAGTCTTGACTGTGGTTCCCACATTGAAACTTATACACACACACAGATTCAACAAGAGGAAGTCACCAATAAAAAAGGTTAACATCAGTAAGAGTTGTTCATCATAAGAATAAAAGTTGCAACGGTTCACAAAAAGAATGCATCAGAGTTGTTCAGAAGGTATGGAACTGTATAACACCCTTGCCATTGGGAACACTGTGAAAAAATGAAATTCCTGTATTATCATATTTAGGGCAAACAAAAAACTGGTGAAGTGTTTCAACAGAGACCATGTCACAAGAACAAACCTTTTTGGGAACTTCTATATTTATATACATATCTCCCATCTAAAAGAGATATTACATTACATCTTGCAGTCAACAATGCTCTCCTCTGGGTGGGATGCATCAAAATGTGGAGATAATAAACTACCATGACTCCACATTCACGTACAGTTAATGATGTGGTAGGGGAACCAGTTGCCTTTGCTGAAGGAGTCAGATTATAGTGAAAGTCAAAATCCAAAAGTCTTCTCTTATGGAATGAATGGCATGGTAGGGGTACATTCTATCTTTCCTGCAAGAGTCAGATTATATGGAAACCAAGATCGAAAAGTCTGCTCTCATGGAATGAATGGCATGGTAGGGAAACAAGCTGTCTTTGCTGCAAGAGTCAGATTTTGAAAGTCAAGATCCAAAAGTCTTCTTTTACGGAATGAATGACATGGTACAGGAACAAGCTGCCTTTGCTGCAAGAGTCAGATTATGATGGAAGTCAAGATCCAAAAATCTGCTCTCATGGAATGAATGATAGAATCATAGAGTTGGAAAAGACCATCTGGGCCATCTAGTCCAACCCCCAGCCATGCAGGAAAAGCACAATCAAAGCACCCCTGACAGATGACCATCCAGCCTTTGTTAAAAAGCTTCCAAGGAAGGAGCTTCCACCAGACTCCGAGGCAGAGAGTTCCACTGCTGAACAGCTCTTCTTAGAGTCAGGAAGTTCTTCCTAATGTTCAGGTGGAATCTCCTTACCTGTAATTTGAACCCATTATTCCTAGTCCTAGTTTCAAGGGTAGCAGAAAACTAGCCAGCTCCCTCTTCCTTACAGGGAGAGGTCAACCCTCCTGTTTAAGGAGCTCCATTGGCTGCCATTCATTTTCCAGTCCCAATTCAAGGTGCAGGTGCTTACCTACAAAGCCCTAAACAATTTGGGACCCGCCTACCTGCGTGACTGCATCTCCGTATATGAACCCACACGATCTCTCCGATCATCTGGAGAGGCCCTGCTCACGATCCCACCTGCGTGGCAAGCACGATTGATGGGGACGAGGGACAGGGCCTTCTCCGTGGTGCCCCCCCCCACACTGGAACTCTCTCCCCAAGGACATCAGACAAGCCCCAACATTGGTAGTCTTTAGGAAGAGCTTGAAGACTTGGTTGTTCCAGTGTGCCTTCCCAGAATAGGAAACTCCTAGCATCATGTCCCAAATGCACTTTACTAGAGATTTAAGATTGTCTGCACACCGCACCTATCTTCAAAAACCTAGCCATTTCACCTGTCATGCCCAGCATTTTAAAATTTTTAATCATTACATTGGCCCGGCCTTAGTTTTAAATGTGTCATGGTGTTATTGTCTAATGTTAATTGTTATTGTTTTAATATTTATTGCCTGTTTTATGAGTTTATTTATTGTTGTATTTGTTATGCTGTTGTTTTTGATGTGTTGGGCCTCGGCCTCTTGTAAGCCGCACCGAGTCCTTCGGGAGATGTTAGCGGGGTATAAATAAAGGTTTATTATTATTATTATTATTATTATTATGACACCCCCCTTCACATATTTATACATGGCTCCTCTCATGTCTCCTCTCAACCATCTCTTCTGCAGGCTAAAGATACCCAGTTCTTTAAGGTGCTTTTCAGGGGGATTATTCATGGTCTCTAGACCTTTGATAATTTTAGTTGCCCTCTTTCTCTGGACACCTTCCAGCTTAGAGTCAATATCTCTTTTAAACTGCAGTGCCCAGAATTGGACACAGTGTTATTCCAGGTAAAGAGGTCTAACAAAGCCAAATAGAGAGGCACCATGACTTCTTCCCTCGATCTAGCCACTATTCTCCTTTTGATGCAGCCCAAAATCCCATTGGTTTTTTCAGCTGTTTTATCACACTCATGGCTCATGTTCAACTTGTTGTCCATGAAGACTCCAAGATCTTTTTCACATGTATCTCTGTTGTCCAGCCAGACATCACCCATCCTGTATCTTTGCATTTCATTTTTTCTGCCTAAGTGTTGTCTCTTATTTTGTCCTTTTGAAATGTATTGTGTTAGTTTTACCAATAAGTTCTCTCATCTGTTGAGGTCATTTTGACAGATGAGAGAGCTGGGCCAAAACTAATATCTCAGTAAGGCCTTTGACAGGGTCCCCCATGGCCTTTTGGCAAGCAAACTAGTCCAATGTGGGAGGGCAAGGCTATTAGGTGGACCTGTAATTGGTTAAGCAACCAAACCCAAAGGGTGCTTCTCCCCAATAGTTCCTTTTCTTCATCCTGGAAAGAAGTGACCATTTGGGTGCCATAAAGAGTGTTCAGTCCTGGGCCCAGTTTTGTTCAACATCTTTATTAATGCCCTGGATGATGGTTTAGGGGGCATGCTGATCAAGTTTGCAGATGGGACCAAATGAGGAGGGAGAGCTAATCCTCCAGAGGACAGGATCAGGATGCAAAATGACCTCAACTGATGGGCCAAACTCACAAAATTACTGTATATTCTGGCATATAAGACGACTGGGCGTGTAAGATGACCCCCAACTTTTACAGTTAAAATATAGAGTTTGGGATATATTCGCCGTATAAGACTATCCCTCTTCCAATGCACACCAAATAAAAATTTAAAAAGCATTAGATTTGATTTCAATGTGGTAATTTTCCTATTACTGTACCTCCTTCTCTGCCTCTCAGATGTCGCACATGTGCACCTGCACCGCTTCACTGCAGTCTTCAGGAGCGAGATCTGAGAGGCAGAGGAGGAGGTATGGTAATAGGATACAAGGGCGGGCCAGACAGGTAAAAGAGGTGTGTTTGGCTGGGCCCAGAGCAACTCTATCTCTTTTTTCCATGCCCCGGGCACCCCGGACGGCTGCAGCTTGCTCCCTCTTAACTTACACTTTCCCGGTGAGGTGCCCCTTCACCTCACCATCGGGACTGCATTAAGTCCACGAATCCTGATGAATGGATTTTCTTTTACCATACTTGTACAGCGTCACCCTTAATGCTTTCATACAGTTGCATCTTACGACAGGGATGCGGCCATTGCCATTTTGAGCTCCCCCCACAATATGCAGCAATCACAGATTCTCCAATCCGATGGGAAGTTTCAGCACCCGCTCTATAAGACGACTCCCGCGTATAAGACTACTCCCGCATATAAGACTACTTCTGCGCATAAGACGACCCCGCACACAAGACGACCCCTAACTTTTGAGATGATTTTCTTGGGTTAAAAAGTAGCCTTATACGCCAGAATATACGGTAATTTCAACAAGGACAAATGTAAGACATGATACATAGGCAGACAAAATGAAATGGAAAGATCCAGGATGGGTGCTGCTTGGCTTGAAAACAATTCATGTGAGAAAGATCTTGGGGTCTTCATGGGGAACAAATTGAACATGAGCCAATAGTGTGATGGTTTTAATGTATATGTCTATTTTTACTGTATGCAAGTATATGCATGGTATCAAATTGCTGCCTTTTTGTAAGGCCGCTCTGAGTCCCCCTTTTGGGGTGAGAAGGGCTGGATATAAACATAATAAATAAATAAATAAATGCAGCAGCTAAAAAGCCTATGGGTTTTGGGCTGCATCAAAGGAGTATAGTGTCTAGATCAGTGGTTCTCAACCTGTGGGTCCCCAGGTGCTTTAGCCTACAACTCCCAGAAATCCTAGCAAGTTTACCAGCTGTTATGATTTCTAGGTGTTGAAGGACAAAACATCTGGGGACCCACAGGTTGAGAACCACTGATCTAGATCAAGGGAAGTCATGGTGCCCCTTCTCTTCTGTTTTGGTCAAATCTCTTTACCTGACAAATTATGTGCACCACAGGTTTAAAGAGATATTGACTCTAAGCTGGAAAGTGTCCAGAGGAAAAGGGCAACTAAAATTATCAAAGGTCTGGAGACCATGAATAATCCCTCTAAGGAGCATCTTCAAGAACTGGGTCTGTTTAGCCTGCAGAAGAGAAGGTTGAAAGGTGACATGAGAGCCACGTATAAATACGTGAAAGGATATCATAAGGAAGAGGGAGCAGGTTTCCTTTCTGCTACCCTGGAAACTAGGACTCAGAACAATGGGTTCAAATTACAAGAAGAACATTAGGAAGAACTTCCTGACCATACAAGCTGTTCAACAGTAGGACTCTCTGCCTCGAAGTGTGGTGGAAGCTCCTTCCATGGAAACTTTTAAACAGAGACTGGATGCACAACTGTCAGGGTTACTTTGACTGTGCTTTTCCTGCAAGGTAGGGGTTTTGACTAGATGGACTATATAGAATCATAGCATCAAAGAGTTGGAAGAGACCTCATGGGCCATCCAGTCCAACCCCCTGCCAAGAAGCAGGAATATTGCATTCAAATCACCCCTGACAGATGGCCATCCAGCCCCTGTTTAAAAGCTTCCAAAGAAGGAGCCTCCACCACACTCTGGGGCAGAGAGTTCCACTGCTGAACGACTCTCACAGTCAAGAATTTCTTCCTCATGTTCAGATGGAATTTCCTCTCTTGTAGTTTGAAGCCATTGTTCCGCGTCCTAGTCTCCAAGGAAGCAGAAAACAAGCTTGCTCCCTCCTCCCTGTCGCTTCCTTTCACATATTTATACATGGCTATCATATCTCCTCTCAGCCTTCTCTTCTTCAGGCTAAACATGCCAGGCTCCTTAAGCCGCTCCTCATAGGGCTTGTTCTCCAGACCCTTGATCATTTTAGTCGCCCTCCTATGGTCTCTTCCCACTCTATTATTTTATGATTTCCATTCTACCTGCTCCCCATGATGATTCCAGGTATACAGATGCCCCCCTCCACTTTCTCCTCCCATAAAGGAGCCCCTTACTCCCTTCCTGACAGGGCCAAGCCTGCCTTTTAAGATCTGAGGTAACCGTATTTCCCCGGGTCTGAACGTGCCCTCCAATCTAATGAAAGTTGCCATTTTTAAAACCCTGAAACCAAAGAAAAGTATTTGTTGCTGAATGTCATGCAAAGCAGTGAAAGCGCTGTCCATGTAATTCAGCCATTGCAATTGCTGCCTGTTTACGATTCCTTCTTTAAAGACAAAAGTGTTAGAAGACCAAAGCTTCCTCTGGAATGTGTCCAGAGGAGGGTGACTAAAATGATCAAGGGTCTGGAGAACAAGCCCTATGAGGAGCGGCTTACAGAGCTTGGCATGTTTAGTTTTCAGGAGAGGAGACATGTATAAATATGTGAGGGGAAGTCATAGGGTGGAGGGGGCAAGCTTGTTTTCCGCTGCCCTGGAGACTAGGATGCAAAACAATGGCTTAAACTACAGGAAAGAAAGGAGATTACACCTGAACATAATTATTTATTTATTTATTTATTTGCCTTACTTATATACCGCTGTTCTCAGCCCGAAGGCGACTCACAGCAGTTCACAACAAATACGAACAGCAAAAATTCAGTGCTACAGTATAAAAACAGTTAACAACCTAACACATTACACAATTAATAAACAGTTACTACAATACCCATTCACTATCGTCTCATCATCAAAAACATGTTCCAGATTCGTCATCCATTGTTCCATTCCAGTGTTCATTAACCAATCATTGCACTAATTATTCGAATGCCTGCTCAAACAGCCAGGTCTTCACTTTTTTGCAGAATACCATTAGAGATGGTGCTAGTCTAATGTCCGTAGGAAGGGCGTTCCACAGCCGAGGAGCCACCACCGAGAAGGCCCTATCTCTCATCCCCGCCAGCCGTGCTTGAGAAGCAGGCGGGATCGAGAGCAGAGCCTCCCCGGAACATTTCAAAGTCCTGGTGGGTTCATAGGCAGAGATGCGGTCGGATAGGTAGCTTGGGCCGGAACCGTTTAGGGCTTTAAAGGCCAACGCCAGCACTTTGAATTGAGCCTGGTAGCAGATCGGTAGCCAGTGGAGTTGAACTTCCTGACTGTGAGTGCTGTTTAGCAGTGGAACCCTTAATCTGCCCCGGAGTGAGGTGGAGGCTCCTTCTTTGGAGGTTTATAAGCAGAGGCTGGATGGACATCTGTCGGGGATGCTTTGAATGCAATTTTCCTGCTTCTTGGCCGAATGGGCTTGGACTGGATGACCCACCAGATCTCTTCCAACTCTAGGATTCTATGATTCCAGCAATGGTAAATGATAACCTATGGGGTGCATTTCTGCTGTAGAATGGGTCCACTTTAACTGCCTTGGCTCAATGCTATGGAGTCATGTGGGCTACCGTTTGACAAGGCCTTGAACAGTCTATTGATGCCTCACCAAGCTGCAAATCCCAGAATGGCATAGCATTGAGCCATGGCCACTGAATTTAAGCTGCTTAGAGTCTCCTTGAGGAGAGAACAAGAGGGATACAAACAAACAAACAAACAACAACAGTTTTCAGGCCCATAGGCCTCGTAGGCTCTTACCATCTTACTCTCCAGGCTCCACAGCCACGACTTCCGCTTCCGCCGGCGCCACTTCCACCTTCAAATCAGCCCAGCAGCCAATTACGCGCTTCGTCTATTGCCCATCCCGGCCTGAGCGCTGATTGGCTGCTCCTTTGTGTCCTGATTGGTCGCTGCTCCTTTGTGTCCTGATTGGTCGCTGCTCCTTTGTGTCCTGATTGGTCGCTGCTCTGAGTCCGAACCCTTCTTTGGGCGGAAGTGGAGCGGAAAGTCACTTCTGTTGGGCAGGGGAATGGTGCTGTATTTCGAGTTGTTATCTTTTTGTGGATTACATGTATATCCCCGTTGGTATCCTATTACATTTCCCTTTCTTTTCGTTTTTCTATTTCTGCCTGGATCATCTGTTGCATAGGTTTATCTTCACTTTTGTCCCCTAAATTATATAATAATAATAATAATAATAATAATAATAATAATAATAATAATAATAATAATAATGTATTGTCGAAGGCTTTCATGGCTGGAATCACTAAGTTCTTGTGGGTTTTTTCGGGCTATATGGCCATGTTCTAGAGGCATTCTCTCCTGACGTTTCGCCTGCATCTATGGCAAGCATCCTCCTCTAGAACATAGCCATATAGCCCGAAAAAGCCTACAATGCGGAGAGAAAAAGCGGGATATAAATAAACATAAACATAATAATAATAAGGCTGACACGATATGAGGATTTAAAGATTGAACTGGAAAGACTCTGGCACAAACCAGTCAAGGTGGTCCCAGTGGTGATCAGCACACTGGGTGCAGTGCCTAAAGACCTTGGCCTGCACTTAAACACAATCGGCGCTGACAAGATTACCATCTGCCAGCTGCAGAAGGCCACCTTACTGGGATCTGCATGCATTATTCGCCGATACATCACACAGTCCTAGGCACTTGGGAAGTGACGTGTGATCCAATACAATAGCCAGCAGAGTGTCTGCTGTGGACTCATCTTGTTGTGTTTCTAATAATAATAATAATAATAATAATAATAGCACAAGCCAGTAAAGGTGGTCTCAGTGGTGATCGGCACACAGGGTACAATGCCTAAAGATCTTGGCCTGCACTTAAACACAATCAGCACTGACAAAATTACCATCTGCCAGCTGCAAAAGGCCACCTTACTGGGATCTGCATGCATTATTCGCCGATACATCACACAGTTCTAGACACTTGGGAAGTGTCCGACGTGTGATCCTATACAATAGCCAGCAGAGTGTCTGCTGTGGACTCATCTTGTTGTGTTTCAAATAATAATAATAATAATAATAATAATAAATTGTTATTTATTACCTGCCTCTCCTGATGGCTCGAGGCGGAGTACAACAAAGTCAAAAATGTATGTATATATATATCTATACACACACACATTATATATGTTATATTTTCATACTAGCTTGGGGACCCGGCGGTGCCCGTGTTATTTGAGAAAGGCATTGTTTGTCTGTGCTCCAAGTTTAGCCTAGATACAATGTCAGCTTGGTTCAGTGGGTGCAAGTGAACCAAAACTCCCATATGCAAGTCCCATCATCCATGGTCCATCCTCCTCCAAACTGCACCAGGATGTGGAATGGGTCATGGGGGCTCTGTATGCCAAGTTCAATCGTGATCAGTCATTGGTGTGGGTCGCAATGGTCTCAGGAAGTGAGTGAAGGTACTGAAAGTCCCATCATCCATGATCCATTGTCCCACAAACCACACCAAGATGTAGAGTGGGTCAATGGTCTGAAGAAGTGAGTGAAGATACTGCAATTCCCATCATCCACCGGCCCCTCTTCCTTTTTCCTTCCATTTTCGCCAACTTAATATCATATATATATATATATATATATATATATATATATATATATATACACACACACCCATATATATGTTATGCACACATTGCATATGTTTACACATTATATTATATATAATATAAATATAATATATACTTTATGCATGCATTATATTAGTTGTTTTTTTTTGTCATGTCAGGAGAGACTTGAGAAACTGCAAGTTGCTTCTGGTGTGAGAGAATTGGCTGTCTGCAAGGACATTGCCCAGGGGACACCCAAATGTTTTGATGTTTTTACCATCCTTGTGGGAGTTTTCTCTCATGTCCCCGCAAGGGGAGCTGGAACTGACAGAGGGAGCTCAACTGCGATATCACCGGATTCGAACCTGCAACTTGTCAGTCTTCAGTCCTATTTTCCAGATCACCAGACTGGGCCACAGCAATGCATGGCAGGGGACAACCATGGTGATCTGGAAAATAAGGTAATGAGAAAGTGTTGGTTTCTTATGTCTGTAATTTCTTTATACTTGTGGGTAAACAGTAACTCTTGCTGTTTCTTTGTCAGGGTTGATGTGGAGATTGTCTGTTCGGACTACTCAGGAAAAAGGCAAAATATAATTGTCCTTCTTTAGGGACCCCTTTCAAATCTATGATACTATATCTATGTGTATCTGAATCATATCTATCTATCTATGTATGTATGGCTGGATGGCTCTTTGTCAGGAAGGCTTTGATTACATTTTCTTGCCCTGGTGAAGGGAGTTGGACTGGATGGCCTTAAGTATTTTCTGTTGGTCATGGGGGTTCTGTGTGGGAAGTTTGCCCCAATTCTGTCGTTGATGGGGTTCAGAATGCTCTTTGATTGTAGGTGAACTATAAATCCCAGTAACGACAGCTCCCAAATGACAGGGTCTCTTTTCCTCAAACTCCATCTTTATTCATATTCGGGCATATGGAATATTCATGCCAAGTTTGGTCCAGATCCATCATTATTTGAGTCCACAGTGCTCTCTAGATGTAGGTGAACTACAACTCCTAAACTCAAAATACTGCACCAAACCCTTGCAGTATTTTCTGTTGGTTGTCTACAGCTCCCAAATGTCACTTCAGAATACTCTTTGATTGTAGCTGAACTATAAATCCCAGCAACTACAGCTCCCAAATGTCAAGGTCTATTTACCCCAAACTCGATCTGTTGTCACATTTGGGCATATGGAATATTTGTGCCAAGTTTGGTCCAGATCCATCATTGTTTCAGTTCAAGGTCAATGCCCACCAAACCCTTCCAGGTCTCAAGCTTTAAATACCTGGGAGTATTCTATCACTGCACTGGAAACAAGAAAGTACATGTAGATTACATAGCAGATGCAGCGCAAAAGAGCTCATATGCTATCCTAAAGTTTCTCAAAACGGGAGGAGGCCACTACATACCAGCAGCACTTAAGCTCTTTGAGGCAAAATCCATAGCACAAATGATGTATGGAGCCCAACTCGGTCCCTTCTCAAACTATGCCCCTCTGGAGCAAGTACAATCAAAATTTCTAAGATCGGCGATGCAGGTCCCCAGATGTGTCTCAAACGCCACCCTGCGATTAGAGGCAGGCCTCGTGAGAGTGGAGGCAAGAGTGTGGACAGCCACCCTCAATTACTGGCTGCATCTGTCTCTCTCAACATGTGGCCTTGCTCCGTTAACTCTGAGAGATGAATTTCAGTCTACATGGAATAAGGCAGTGGCAATCAAAATCGCAATTCTAGGCTTCCCTCAAGGACAACTGCTAGGTATGGGATGGGACCAAGCCAAGGATCTTATTAGACAACGGATCCTGGATATAGAGCGACAATCAGACTTAGCCTGCTCTCCAGCATTCACCATTAGCGAAGATAACAGATACCTCATCGCTCCCAGGGCTTACTTAGCAAACCTGGAGGTCCCTAAACACCGAAGAGCTTTCACATTGGCAAGATGCCATGCCCTTCCATCGGCAGTATTGGAGGGGAGGTACCGGAAGACCCCTGCCCAGGAGAGACCATGCCCGTGTGAGTCTGGCTACATTGAAACAACTGAACATGTGCTCCTCCATTGTGTGTTCTATAGAGACATTAGAGCTAATTTCATCACTCCGTGGCTTTTAAAACATCCAGGGCGCACTGAAAGATATTACACCTCCCTGTTGCTCTCGGACTCTTGCTCTGCGACAACCTACAGTGTTGCCAAGTTCTTTGCAGCAGCAATTAACATTAGGCGGCTGATGACCGACTCCACCAGGCAACTTCCTGCCGGGAATATAGTTAGAATGATTTGTAATAACTGAAATGCTGTAAATGCTCCCCTCTCATCCCTTTTAGAGCTCCCCAGTTGTCTGATATTTGTTATTAGCCGCCCCGCTATTTTACATGCACTTTAAACTGTAAGTTTAGTCTGCTTTTTAATCTGTCTCTTTTATAACATGTATTTAATCTGCTTTTTATCTGACCTACTTGGGAACTGCGATTCCCTTCCTTGGGCACCTGTGCCCCATTTTATACTGTGCTAGTCAAAGACCCTAATAAATCACTGATTGATTGATTGTAGGCAGGCCCGTAGCCAGGATTTCGTTTCGGGGGGGGGGGGGGGGCTGAGTCTGAGTGAAAGAGGGTCTAGCCTAGCAAACCTTTTGTATCATTACCCCAATACCCCTATGCATATGGGATATATTGAGTATGGTGATCAGATCATGATATGAATAAACATAACAGTTGAAATAATGCACCAGTAAGGCCTTTTCGCGAACCACCATGAAAATTTCGGGCGGGGGCTGAAGCCCCCCGAGCCCCCTGCCCTGGCTACATGCCTGATTGTAGGTGAACTATAAATCCCAGCAACTACAACTCCCAAATGACAAAATCGATTTTTTTTGAGTGATGGTCACTCCTTGGCTTAGTAGGTGTCTTGTGGCCAAATTTGGAGGCAATTCATACAGTGGTTTTTGAGTTATGTTAATCCCACAAAAGAACATTACATTTTTATTTATATAGATAGAAGATATGTGAGCATGTTAATCATGTTAAATAATATATCTATGTATATATAAAGGAGTATACAGATAGAGAATATTTTATAATATTCTCTATCTGTATGTTGTTGTTCATTCGTTCAGTCGTCTCCGACTCTTCGTGACCTCATGGACCAGCCTACGCCAGAGCTCCCTGTCCGGCCGTTACCACCCCCAGCTCCCTCAAGGTCAGTCCAGTCACTTCAAGGATGCCATCCATCCATCTTGCCCTTGGTCGGCCCCTCTTCCTTTTGCCTTCCACTTTCCCCAGCATAATTGTCTTCTCTAGGCTTTCCTGTCTCCTCATGATGTGGCCAAAGTCCTTCAACTTTGTCTCTAGTATCTTTCCCTCCAGTGAGCAGTCGGGCTTTATTTCCTGGAGGATGGACTGGTTGGATCTTCTCGCAGTCCAAGGCACTCTCAGCACTTTCCTCCAACACCACAGCTCAAAAGCATCGATCTTCCTTCGCTCAGCCTTCCCTAAGGTCCAGCTCTCACATCCGTAGGTTACTACAGGGAATACCATGGCTTTGACTAGGCGGATCTTTTTGCCAGTCTGATGTCTCTACTCTTTACTATTTTATCGAGACTGGACATTGCTCTCCTCCCAAGAAGTAAGCGTCTTCTGATTTCCTGGCCACAGTCTGCATCTGCAGTAATCTTTGCACCTAGAAATACAAAGTCTGTCACTGCCTCCACGGTTTCTCCCTCTATTTTCCAGTTGTCAATCATTCTTGTTGCCATAATCTTGGTTTTTTTGACGTTTAGCTGCAACCCGGCTTTTGCGCTTTCTTCTTTCACCTTGATTAGAAGGCTCCTCATCTCCTCCTCGCTTTCGGCCATCAGAGTGGTGTCATCTGCATATCTGAGGTTGTTAATGTTTCTTCCAGCAATTTTCACCCCAGCTTTGCATTCATCCAGCCCCGCACATCGCATGATGTGTTCTGCATACAAGTTAAAAAGGTTGGGTGAGAGTATGCAGCCTTGCCGTACGCCTTTCCCAATCTTGAACCAGTCTGTTGTTCCGTGGTCAGTTCTGACTGTTGCTACTTGGTCCTTGTACAGATTCCTCAGGAGAGAGACAAGGTGGCTTGGTATGCCCATCCCACCAAGAACTTGCCACAATTTATTATGATCCACACAGTCAAAGGCTTTAGAATAGTCAATGTTTTTCTGAAACTCCCTGCCTTTCTCCATTATCCAGCGGATATTGGCAATCTGGTCTCTGGTTCCTCTGCCTTTTCTAAACCCAGCTTGAACATCTGGCAACTCTCGCTCCATGTATTGCTGGAGTCTTCCTTGCAGGATCTTGAGCATTACCTTACTGGCATGAGAAATAAGGGCCACTGTACGGAAGTTGGAGCAGTCTTTCGCATTTCCCTTTTTTGGTATGGGGATATAAGTTGATTTTTTCCAGTCTGATGGCCATTCTTGTGTTTTCCATATTTGCTGGCAAATGGCATGCATCACCTTGACAGCATCATCTTTTAAGATTTTAAACAGTTCAGCTGGGATCCCTCTATCTGTATACTCCTTTATATATGTCAGCGTTCCCTTTAAGAAATCCGTGGGCGGGGCTTAGTGGCGGGCGGGGCTTGGTGTGGCGGTGCGTCATCGCTGCCTCCTGGGAGGGTGTGGCTTCGGAGGAGGAGTCGCCCGACCCCTCCCGGGTGGTGGGCGGGGCCCTAGGGAGGCCCCTCCCCTGAGTGGGCGGGGCTTGGAGAAGAAGCCTAAGCCAGCCAGTCCGTCAGTCGCCTTAAGTTGGTCAGGAGCGGAGCCATGGAGAAGACCCGGCGGCCCGTGGTGGTGACGGGTAAGGGCGGAGGCCGGGGAAAGAGAAAGGGCAGGAAGGAAGGAGGGGGGGGGGGGCTGCCTGCGAAGCGGGGGAGGATTTCAAGGAGGGAACTTTGTCCCTTGCTAACCCCCCTTCCCCCGCAACACAACCCCGCACAAGTCGTTCCCCCTCCTTTTGACCCCCCCCTCTCCCCAGAAGCAGCTTTCCAAGCCTTTGCCCTTTACAGACTTCTCTTTCAGACTCTCTTTGAAAACAACCATAATCTGGAATTCATTAAGACCAGCCTGACTACACTCAACAAAACTTTCAGCTGCATTGTTTCCAGCTCTTCCCATTTTGAACCAGATGTTTTTCTATCTCATTCATTATTATTATTATTATTACTATTATTATTAATAGTAATGATAACAATATATATTAGATTAATTCGTCTGCTTTAAGCCTCTTCCTAGCTTAAGATTCAACAGGTATTTTTATTTACTTTGTTTCTTTCTGTCCTGCTTTATCTGTGTTTCCTCCACCACAGACATCCCAGTGTTTCAGGGGTTTAACCCGGTGGCGCGGTGGGTTCAACCCCTGTGCCGTCAGGACTGAAGACCGACAGGTCGCAGGTTCGAATCTGGGGAGAGGCGGATGAGCTCCCTCTATCAGCTCCAGCTCCTCATGCGGGGACATGAGAGAAGCCTCCCACAAGGATGATAAAACATCAAGTCATCCAGGCGTTCCCTGGGCAACGTCCTTGCAGACGGCCAATTCTCTCACACCAGAAGCGACTTGCAGTTTCTCAAGTCGCTCCTGACACGACAAAAAAAAAGCGTTTCTGATTATCTCAATTGCTATGGAATTTGCATGCCCTCGTCCACTGCCTCTCCCATAACCCTTTCCTGGAGCCCCGGGAGGCGCAATGGGTTAAACCAAGCATCCAGGGCCTTTTCTGTGGTAGCCCCCCGACTCTGGAACTCCCTCCCTAAAGATATCAGACAGGCAGTCTTTAGGAAGAACTTGAAGACCTGGCTGTTCCGATGTGCCTTTCCAGAATAGGAAAACTCCAGTAACATGTCCCAGAAGCACTTTATTAGAGTTTAAGATTGCCCGCACAATGCACTTACCCTAAAATCCGATATACCACCTGTCACATCAGCACTTTTAACCTGTACCCATTACATTGGCCCGGCCCTGTCTTCTTGTGTTTTGGTGTATTGTTTTATTGTTTTGTTGTTTGGTATTGCTTTAATTGCTTTGATTTGTTTTAAGTTGTGTATTTTGTTATGCTATGTTTTTATTGAGGCCTTGACCTGTGTAAGCCGCATCGAGTCCTTCGGGAGATGCTAGCGGGGTACAAATAAAGTTAATAATAATAAATAATAATAATAATCCTCAAACTGCGGCCCTTCAACTCCCAGAATTCCTGACAATTGAACAAGCTTGCTAGGGCTTCTGGGAGTTGGAGGCCCAAACAGCTGGAGGATGTCTGGGTTTAACCCTTGTACCAGCAGAAGTGAAGGTCACAGGTTCGAATCCAGGGAAAGTGCGGATGAGCTTCCTCTGTCAGCTCCAGCTCTCGATGCGGGGACATGACAGAAGCCTCCCACAAGGATGGTCAAAACATCCGGATGTCCCTGGGCAAGGTCCTTGCAGACGGCCAATTCTCTCACACCAGAAGCGACTTGCAGTTTCTCAAGTTGCTCCTGACACGAAAAAAAACCCAAACTACAAGAAAAGGAGATTCCTTCTGAACATGAAGAAGAATTTCCTGACTGTGAGAGCCGTTCAGCAGTGGAACTCTCTGCCCCGGAGCGTGGTGGAGGCTCCTTCTTTGGAAGCTTTTAAACAGAGGCTGGATGGCCATCTGTCAGGGGTGATTTGAATGCAATATTCCTGCTTCTTGGCAGGTGGTTGGACTGGATGGCCCATGAGGTCTCTTCCAACTCTTTGATTCTATGATTCTATTATTCTTTCCTATTCTTTTCTATGACACACAGCAAACAGAGGAATCGATCAGCGCCGGAACATAATAGAACAGTCTTTCTCAACCTTCCTAATGCTGCGACCCCTTAATACAGTTCCTCATGTTGTGGTGACCCCCAACCATAAAATTATTTTCGTTGCTACTTCAGAACTGCAATTTTGCTACTGTTAGGAATTGTCATGTAAATATCTGATATGCAGGATGTATTTTCATTCACTGAACCAAATTGGGCACAAATACCCGATACGCCCAAATTTGAATCCTGGTGGGGTTGGGAGTGGATTGATTTTGTCACTTGGGGGTTGTAGTTGCTGGGATTTATAGTTCACCTACCATCAAAGAGCTTTCTGAACTCCACCAACGATGGAATTGAATCAAACTTCTCACACAGAACTCCCATGACCAACAGAAAATACGGGAATGATTTGATGGGCATCACCCTTGAGTTTTGGAGTTGTAGTTCACCTACATCCAGAGGGCCCTGTGGACTCAAACAATCATGGATCCGGACCAAACTTGGCACCAATACTTAATATTCCCAAATGTGAACACTGGTGGACTGTGGGGAAAATAGACCTTGACATTTGGGAGTTGTGGTTGCTGGGATTTCTAGTTCACCTACCATCAAAGAGCATTCTGAATCTCATCAATGATAGAATTGGGCAAAACTTCTCACACAGAACCCCCATGATTTTGGCAACTCCTCTAACATCCCCTTGCGACCCCCCCCCCCGGGGTCCCGTCCCCCAGGTTGAGAAACACTGTACTAGAAAGACACCAATGGCCCTCCCTCCAATGACATTACAGGTTATACTGAGTGCCATAAACATGACCAAGAGTCCTGCCAGTGTTCTCCACAAACACCAATCTGCCTCCCACCCAAGTAGAGGCTTTCATACGGGGACAATTTCATCTAGGTTTCACGTGTTTCCTCCACCACAGACATCCCAGTGTTTCTGACTCTCTCCATTGGTGTGGAATTTGCATGAGCCCGCCCAGTGCCTCTCCCTCCACCCTTTCCTATTCTTTTCTATGGCACACAGCAAGCAAAGGAATTCATCAGCAACTGAACATGCTAGAGAGGTTAGGGGAGAATTCCTCATGATTGACAGGAATTGTAGGTACAGTAGAGTCTCGCTTATCCAACCTTCACTCATCCAACGTTCTGTATTATCCAACGCTGTCTACCTCCCGCCCGGATCCACAGCTGCATCAATACATTGCAATCTTTTGGTGTTAAATTCATAAATACAGTAATTGCTACATAACATTACCATGTAGTGAACTGCTTTTTCTGTTGATTTGTTGCAAAACAATGTTCTTGGAGCTCAATTTGGAAAATCATAACGTAATTTGACATTTAATAGGCATTTCCTTAATTCCTCCTTATTATCCAACATTTTTGCTTATCTAACATTTTGCCAGCCCGTTTATGTTGGATAAGCGAGACTACTATACTGGGATGTGAGAGCCGTTCAGCAGTGGAACTCTCTGCCCCGGAGTGTGGTGGAGGCTCCTTCTTTGGAAGCTTTTAAACAGAGGCTGGATGGCCATCTGTCAGGGGTGATTTGAATGCAATATTCCTGCTTCTTGGCAGGGGGTTGGACTGGATGGCCCACGAGGTCTCTTCCAACTCTATGATTCTATGATTCTATAGTTTGCCTACAATCTAAGAACTGCACTGTGAACTCTACCAATGATGGACCTGGAACTCACTTGGCACACAGAACTCCCACGACCGAGATAACATACTGGAGGTCTTTGGAGGCATTTATAGGAGTTGTAGTTCACCTACATCCAGATCGCACTATGAACCCAAACGATGGATCTGGAGCAAACTTGGCATGCATAACCGATATGCACAAATTTGAATACTGGCGGGTTTTGAGTGGGATTAGCCTGGACATTTTGGAGTTGTAGGCACTGGGATTTATAGTTTATAGTTCATAGTTCAACTGCAATCAATGAGCACTCTGAACTCCACCAAAGACGGAATTGGACAAACCTGGTACTCAGAGCCCCCATGACAAGCAGAAAATACTTTGGGGGAAATTCACCTTGATATGGGGGAATTGTGGTTCACCTATATCCAGAGTGCACTGTGAACCCAAACATCGATGGATCTGGACCAAACAAGGCACGCAGAACCCCCATGACTAAGTCAATTTACAGGAGGGGTTTGAGCGGACTGACTCACCATAATGGGAGTTGAAGCTTACCCTACAGCCAGAGAGCACGTTGAACCCCACCAACATAACAAACCTTACATACTATTATTATTGATAAAATTTAAGAGTAATTAGAGTCTCCTTTAATACTCTTCTTAGCTGAACATTCAACAGGCATATTTGTTTCTATTACTATTAGTATCTCATTGATTATTATTACTACTACTACTATTAATAATAATAATAATAATAAAATTTAAGAGGAATTAGTCTCCTTTAATCCTCTTCCTAACTTAACATTCAACAGGTATATTTGTTGCTATTGCTATTATTATTATCTTGTTCATTAATAATAATAATAATAATGAACAAGATATTATTATTATTAGTGACAAAATGCCTGTTGAATGTTCTGTTAGGAAGAGGATGTTATTAAAGCAGACTCTAATAAAATTTATTATTAATAATACTAAAATTTAAGAGTAATTAGAGTCTCCTTTAATCCTCTTCCTAGCTTAATATTCAACAGGTATTTTTATCACTATTATTATTACTATTATTATTCTCTTGTTCATTATTATTATTACATTTTATTTGAGTCTGCTTTAATAAAATACTTGGTATTATTATTTTCATTGATATGCAGCCCTTCTCCCATTGGAAACACTGTACATGAAATGCAATGCAGACGAGGAGGAGAAGTATGCCATTAAAAACCAAGCCGTTTGTCAATGGGAAATATGTGAAAAACTACATAAACTCCACCCCCATGGCTCCCCCACACCAAATTCCTTTAGAAAACTAAAAAAAAAATCCCTTCCTTTCCTTTGTACTTTAATGGACTAAATTGTGCTTTATAGTCATTCCCCAACAACTTTGTCCCAGTGAAAGAATAGCACCTATAATATATCTATGTCTAACTATATTATATTATAGATACACAGAAATTTTATTAAATGACAGGGAAGGCGATTCCACCTGAACATTAGGAAGAACTTCTTGACTGTAAGAAGAGCTGTTCAGCATTGCAACTCTCTGCCTCACAGTCCAGTGGAGGCTTTTAAACAGCGGCTGGGTGGCCATCTGTCTGGGGTGCTTTGATTGTGCTTTTCCTTCATGAAGGCAGAAGGGGTTGGACTAGATGGCCCTTGAGGTCTCTTCAAACTATTATTATTATTATAATTATTCATATCATTGAGGCCAAATGGCCATCTGTTGGGAGTGCTTTGACTGTGCTTTTCCTGCATGAAGGATGAAGGAGATTGGACCGGATGGCCCATGTGGTCTCTTCCGAGTTGTTGTTGTTGTTACAAAGATTAGGTGGCCATCTGTCAGTGATGCTTTGATTGTGCTTTTCCTGTCTGGAAGAAAAAAATGGGGTTGGATTAGGTGGCCCATGTGGTCTCTTCCAACATTATTATTATTGCTATTATTTTATTATTATTGATTTATTATTATAGAGGCTAGATAGCCATCTGTCGGGGGTGCTTTGATTGTGTTTTTCCTGTATGAAGGCAGAAGGGGGTTGGATTAGATGGCCCAGGTGGTCTCTTCCAACATTATTATTATTATTATTATTATTATTATTATTATTATTATTATTATTTGAAACACAACAAGATAAGTCCACAGCAGACACTCTACTGGCTGTTGTATTGGATCACACGTCGGACACTTCCCAAGTGTCTAGGACTGTGTGATCTATCGGTGAATAATGCGTGCAGATCCCAATAAGGTGGCCTTCTGCAGCTGGCAGATGGTAATTTTGTCAGCGCCAATTGTGTTTAAGTGCAGGCCAAGATCTTTAGGCACTGCACCCAGTGTGCCGATCACCACTGGGACCACCTTGACTGGCTTGTGCCAGAGTCTTTGCAGTTCGATCTTTAAATCCTCATATCGTGTCGGCTTTTCCAGTTGTTTCTCGTCAATCCTGCTGTCACCTGGGATTGCGACAATCCATACGTTTTTTTTTAACACGATTGTGAGGTCAGGAGTATTATGCTCCAAAACTCTGCCTGTCTGAATCCGGAAGTCCCAGAGGAGTTTGGTTATTATTATTATTATTGAGACTGGATTGCCATCTGTTGGGAGGGCTTTGATGTTGGTTTTCCTGCAAGAAGGCAGAAGGGGATTGGACTAGATGGCCTTTAGAGATCTCTTCCAGCTCTATTATTCTGTGATTATTATTGTATGATTATACACACATATATTATATATAGTTACATGCACACTATCTATCTATCTATCATCTATCTATCTATCTATCTATCTATCTATCTATCTATCTATCTATCTATCTATCTATCTATCTATCTATCTCACCCTGTTTCCTCTTAATGCTTTCCTTAGACTGGATGCTTGACTTATTTTCTGCTAAACAGCCCTCCACAGGTGTCACACAAAAGCTCAGTGGGAAGAGGTGTGTCTTGCGAAAGCTCTGTTCGAAAGTTTGTCCAAAATGGCTTTGAATCAGTTTCACATTGTTGTGTTGTGTGTTTTGCAGAGAAGGATCCCTTTGTGGGGAATTCTTGGGGCAAAGCTGCCGGAGATGCATTGTTGTTAATAGCCACAGATCCCGAACAAGATTTCCAAAAGCGCATTGTTCCGAAAAGAGAGAACTGTTTTGCCTACTTCCTTGAGAAGCTCAGGTTGTGTTGTCGGGGTCTGAACGTATGGGAGACCTCATAAGATGGGCCGAGCAGAGGGCGAGGGTTTCCTCTCTATGTACACCTCCCCTAACTTCGAGGGCCTCCCTCTTTTGCCTGACAACAAGTGGGAAGTTTGCAATTGGACAAGAGCTCCCAAGATTTCCCGACCCTCTGTTTGCTCTTCTCTTCTGAATCAGTGCGTAGTCGCCTTGAAGATGTAGATGTGTATTTGCATTGGAAATATATATATGTTAGGGACAAGAGAGAGCTTCTGTAGGTTCGTTCATAAAGTTGAATTTGTTTGTAAGTTGGAATGGGGATAGCTTTGAAGTAAATGTCCATACACACACACACACACACACACACACACACACATATACAGGCAGCCCCCAAGTTCTATCAGTTTATTCTTAAGTTAAATTTGTATGTAATTTGGAATAGGGACATTATTTAAGTGCAACTCTCTCTCTCTCTCTCTCTATCTATATATATATATATATACTAGTGGTCCCCTGCCACGCGTTGCTGTGGCCCAGTCTGGTGATATGGAAAATAAATTAATTAGAAAGTACTGGTTTCTAATATATGTAATGTCTTTATGCTTGTGGGTAAACAGTATTTCTTGATGTTTCTTTGACAGTGTTGATGTAGGGATTGTCTGGTTTGCCTACTCTGGTACTTGCAACATATAATTGTCCATCTTTAGGAGTCCCTTTCAAATCTATAATATTTTATCTGTATGTGTGTGAATCATATCTATCTATCTATATCTATGGCTGGATGGCTCTCTGTCAGGAGGGCTTTGATTACGTTTTCTTGCCCTGGTGAAGGGAGTTGGACTGGATGGCCTTAAGTATTTTCTGTTGGTCATGGGGGTTTTGTGTGGGAAGTTTGCCCCATTTCTGTCATTTGTGTGGTTCATTCAGAATGGTCTTTGATTGTAGGTGAACTATACATCCCAGTAACTACAACTCCCAAATGTCAAGGTCTATTTCCCCCAAAACTCCATCTGTGTTCATATTTGGGCATGTGGAATATTCGTGCCAAGTTTGGTCCAGATCCATCATTGTTTTGAGTCCACAGTGCTCTCTGGATGTAGGTGAACTACAACTCCAAAACTCAAGGTCAAAGCTCAGCAATTTCTTCTAGTATATTCTGTTGGTCATGGGAGGCCTGTGTGCTAAGTTTGGTTCGATTCCATCGTTGGTGGAGTTCAGAATGCTCTTTGATTGTAGGTGAACTATAAATCCCAACAAGTACAACTCCCAAATGACAAAATCATAATTTTTCGAGTGATGATTACTCTTTGTGTTGTGAGACATTTTGTTGCCAAATTTGGTGTGATTTCGTTCATTGGTTCTTTTGTTTTTAAGGTACTCATTACGCACAGAGCATTTATAGATATAGATATATATACATACACACATACATAAACACAAATACATATATATGTACACACACAAATACGTATACAAACACATACACACATGCACACACTTCCCTATGCTACCCAATCTTATATAAATAAAATGTAATGTTCGTTTGTGGGATTAACTGAACTCAAAAACCACTGAACGAATCGACACCAAATTTGGACACAAGACACCTAACAACCCAATGTGTGTCCTTCACTTTTAAAAAAATTGATTTTGTCATTTGGGAGTTGTAGTTGCTGGGATTTATAGTTCACCTACAATCAAAGAGCATTCTAAACTCCACCAATTATGGAATTGAACCAATCTTGGCACACAGAACTCCCATGACAAAGAGAAAATACTGTAAGGGTTTGGTGGGCATTGACCTTGAGTTTTGGAGTTGTAGTTCACCTACATCCAGAGAGCACTCTGGACTCAAACAATGATGGATCTGGACCAAACTTGGCATGAATACTCAATATGTCCAAATATGAACACTGGTGGAGTTTGGGGAAAACAGACCTTGACATTTGGGAGTTGTAGTTGCTGGGATTTATAGTTCACCTACAATCACAGAGCCTTCTGAACCCCACCAACGATAGAGTTGGGCCAAACCTCCCACACAGAACTCCCATGTGGGCCACAGCAATGCTTGCATCTTGGAAGCAGTGCATTTGGATCATCCTCCTCTCCTAAAGGACCTGGTCTAGGGGATGCTGGGAGCTGTAGTTCTGAAGGGAGTGTGCATATGCTATTGTGTATTTTGTTTGCCAGGGGGAGTCATTTTGCGCATACACTGTAGCGTTTTTTGGCTTTTTTAGTCCCTTATGTTGTGTTTTCCAGTGTTTTTAAGAGTGATGGTCCCTCGTTGACCTGATAGGTGTATTGTGTCCCAATTTCATGTCAATTCGTCCAGTGGTTTTTGAGTTATGTTTATCCCACAAACGAACATTACATTTTTATTCTATAGATAAAAAGTTTTATATACAGGCAGCCAAATTGATATAACCTTTTCCTATGGCACACAGCAGACAGGAATTGATCAGCAACTGAACAAGAAGTTTGGGGGGAATTGACTTTGATTTATAGAGGTTGTAGTTCACCTACATCCAGAGAGCAGTGTGAACCCAACCAACAATGGTTTTGGACCACATTTGCCACAGATGATGGGATTTGCGGTACCTTCATTCACTTCCTGAGACCACTGCGACCCCCACAAATGACGGGCCTGGACCAAATTTGCAACAGAAACCCCCCATGGCCCACTTTGATGCGGATTGGGGATAGATGGACCAGGGACGATGGAAATTGCAGTACCTTCACCCACTTCTATAGACCACTGTGATCACCATGAATGATAGCCCTAGACCAAACTTGGGACACAAAACACTCATGACTAACAACATACTGGAGAGGTTTGGGGAACTGACCCACCTGTCTGGGAGTTATAGTTCACCCTGCATCCAGAAGTCTCTGAACCCCACCAATGACGAATCTGGACGAAACATGGCACACAGAACCCTGGTGATCATCACAACATACTGGAGGTGTTTGTGGGGGGATTGACCTACTCACGTAGGAGTCATAGTTCACCCTGCATCCAGAGCACTCTGAACCCCACCAATGATGAATCTGGACCAAACTTCGAACACAGCACCCTGGTGACCAACAGAACATACTGTAGGTGTTTGTGGGGGACCGACCTACCTGTGTGGGAGTTGTAGTTCACCCTGTACCCAGAGCACTCTGAACCCCACTAATGACAGATCTGGACCAAACATGGCACACAGACCCAACATGCCCAACTGTGAATACAGGCGGAGTTTGGGGGTGACTGCCCTGGGAATCTGGGATTTGTAATCACCTGATCCAGAGAGGACTGGACCCAGCCAACGTTGGATCTGGACCAAACGTGGCACACCAGTGCAACATGGCCAACTGTGCATACAGGCCTGGTTTGGGGAAGATTGACCCACGGTTCTGGGAAATGTAGTTCACCCACATTCTTATGCATTTTCTAATGTGAGCATTCATAAAAAAAGAAATCAAAAACTGGCTTTTTCCCTAAAAAATAGTGTTACTAATTATTTTACTTACTTAGGCGAACCCTCATAGCCCGAGGATGATGGCCCTTCAAGTGGTGTTCCTTGGCGGTGGATACATAGGTGACTGTGGAGCCCTATTCTAGATCCGCATGTTCTTCCACAGTGAGGGTGTTGGTTTCCAGGTGGAACGTGGTCCCAGTCAGGGTTGGCTTGACGTGCCTCCTTTCTCTTGGCACATTTCTCCCTTTCGCCCTCCACTCATTCCTCTTTGAATTCTGCAGCACTGCTGGTCACAGCTGACTTCCAGTTAGAGCCAGGGCTTCCCAGTCCTCTTTGTCTTTGCCAGAGTTTTTAAGGTTGGCTTTAAGCCCATCTTTAAATCTCTTTTCCTGTTCACCAACATTATGTTTCCCGTTCTTGAGTCGGAAGTACAATAACTACTTTGGGAAGCAGTGATCAGGCATTCGGAAAGAGTGGCCAGTCCAGCGGAGTTGATAGTGTGGGAGCATCACTTTAATGCTGATGGTTTTTGCTTCTTCCAGCACGCTGACATTTGTCCCCCTGTCTTCCCAAGAGATTTGCAGGATTTTTCAGAGGCAACACTGATGGAATTGTTCCAGGAGTTGAGTGTGATGTCTGTAGACAGTCCACGTTTTGCAGGCATATTGCAGGGTTGGGAGGACAATAGCTTTATAAACAAGCACCTTGGTCTCCCTATGGATGTCCCAGTCCTCAAACACTCTGTGCTTCATTCGGAAAAATGCTGCACTCGTGGAGCTCAGGTGGCGTTGTATTTCAGTGTCAATGTTGACTTTTGCGTAGAGGTGGCTCCCAAGGGAGAGGAAATGGCCTGCATTTTCTAATATTACACCATTAAGCGTTATTTCTGGCATTGCAGAGTGATTGGCAGGTGACTGCTAGAAGAGCACTTTGGTTTTCTCAATGTTCATAGAATCATAGAATCAAAGAGTTGGAGGAGACCTCATGGGCCATCCAATCCAACCCCCTGCCGAGAAGCAGGAAAATCGCATTCAAAGCACCCCCAACAGATGGCCATCCAGCCTCTCTTTAAAAGCTTCCAAATAAGGAGCCTCCACCACACAGAGAGTTCCACTGCTGAACAGCTGTCACAGTCAGGAAGCTCTTACTAATGTTCAGATGGAATCTCCTTTCAATGAGATGCCGAGCTTCCCGTATGCTTCTGCAAAGATTTTTAGAGTGGCTTGTAGGTCTTCTGAATGTGCAGAGACTACATTATCATCAGCATATTGGAGTTCTGTGTCTGATGTTGTGACCTTGGTTTTGGCTTTCGGTCAGGTGAGGTTAAATAGCTTGCCATCTGTCCGATAGATGATTTCCACTGTTATGAAGTATCATAACAATGAAGATGGAAAATAAGTTTGGAGCAATGACACATCCCTGTTTGACACCTGATCCCACCTTAAATGGGTCACTTTGGGAGCCATTGCTGTCCAAGACTGTTGCCATCATGTCATCGTGATGCATTTTATATGCAGGTAGTCCCCAAGTCACAAACAAGAGAGGTCCTGTAGCTTTGTACTTAAGTTGAATTTGTATGTAAGCTGGGACAGGGACATTTTTGAAGTGCAACTCCAGCCGTGTGTGTGTGTGTGTGTGTGTGTGTATGTATATGCTGTCCCGTGCCACGCATTGCTGTGGCCCAGTCTGGTGATCTGGAAAATAAAGTAATGAGAAAAGTGTTGGTTTCTAATATATGTAATTTCTTTATGCTTGTGTGTAAACAGTATTTCTTGATGTTTCTTTGTCAGTGTTGATGTAGATATTGTCTGGTTTGCCTACTCATGAAAAAGGCAACATATAATTATCCTTCTTTAGGGGTCCCTTTCAAATCTGTGATACTATATCTGTGTGTGAGTGTGAATCATATATATCTATCTCAGTGGTTCTCAACCTTCCTAATGCCGCGACCCCTTAGTACAGTTCCTCACGTTGTGGTGACCCCCAACCATAACATTTTCATTGCTACTTTGTAACTGTAATTTTGCTACTGTTATGAATTGTAATGTAAATATCTGATATGCAGGATGTATTTTCAAATCCCAAATACCCAATATGCCCAAATTTGAATACTGGTGGGGTTGGGGGGGGGGGGTGGGTGTTGATTTTGTCATTTGGGAGCTGAAGTGGCTGGGATTTATAGTTCACCTACAATCAAAGAGCATTCTGAACACCACCAATGATGAAATTGAACCAAACTTGGCACACAGAACTCCCTTGATCAACAGAAAATACTGGGAGGATCTGGTGGACATTGACCTTGAATTTTTGGAGTTGTAGTTCACCTACATCCAGAGAGCACTGTGGACTCAAACAATGATGGTTTTGGGCCAAACTTGGCACGAATACTCAATATGCTGAAATGTGAACACTGGACGAGTTTGAGAAAAATAGACCTTAACATTTGGGAGTTGTAGTTGCTGGGATTTATAGTTCACCTACAATGAAATAACATTCTGAACCCCACCAACAATAGAATTGGACCAAACTTCCCACAGAGAACCCATGACCAACAGAAAATACTATGTTTTCTGATGGTCTTTGGTGACCCCTCTGACACCCCCTCACGACCCCCACAGGGGTCTCGACCCCCAGGTTGAGAAACACTGATCTATCTATATCTATGGCTGGATGGCTCTTTGTCAGGAGGGCTTTGATTACGTTTTTTTGCCCTGGTGAAGGGAGTTGGACTGGATGGCCTTAAGTATTTTCTGTTGGTCATAGGGGTTCTGTGTGGGAAGTTTGCCCCAATTCTGTCGTTGGTGGACTTCAGAATGCTCTTTGATTGTAGGTGAACTATAAATCCCAATGACTACAACTCCCAAATGTCAAGGTTCATTTCTCCCAAACTCAATCTGTGTTCATATTTGGGCGTATGGAATATTCAGTGCCAAGTTTGGTCCAGATCCATTATTTGAGTCCACAGGGCTCTCTGGATGTAGGGAAACTACAACTCCCAAACTCAAGGTCAGTGCTCATCAAACCCTTCTAGTGTTTTCTGTTGATCATGGGCATCCTGTATGCCACATTTGGTTCAATTCTATCATTGGTGGAATTCAGAATGCTCTTTGATTGTAGATGAACTATAAATCCCAGCAACTACAACTTCCAAATGACAATGAGAAAATCAATTTTTGAGTGATGGTCACTCCTTAGGTTAGTAAGTGTCTTGTGGCCAAAATTGGCAGCAATTCGTCCAGTGGTTTTTGAGTTATGTTAATCCCACAAACGAACATTACATTTATATATGTGTGTGTGTGTGTGTATAGATAGATCGATAGATATGTTTGGAAGATTTCCCCTCACTTTCAGTCCCTGTAAGAATTGGACTATGGAAAATGTCACATCCACTGTTTTCACATGGTGAGATGTATTCCACACTGGGCATGTGTATTCAACAGCAGGGTAGCAGAAAGCAAGGGAAGCTGTCTTCATTGTGTCTGGTTGTGATGCCCAGCTTGTGTCAGACAGCTTTCATATGATATTTCTAGTACCCACTTTTTGCTTGATATTCAAGCAGTGCTTCTTGTAAGTCAGAGCACGGTCCAGAGTGACTCCCAGATATTTGGGTGTGCTGTAATGCTCCAGTGGGATTCCTTCCCAGATCATCCTCAGAGCTTGGGATGCTTGTCTGTTCTTAAGGTGAAAAGCACACACCTGTGTTTTAGATGGATGAGGAATCAACTGGTTTTCCCTGTTATAGGCAGTAAGAGCAGCTAAAGCTTTGGAGAGCTTCTGTTCAACCCTTTCAAAGCTCCCTGCTTCAGCGTTGATGGCACAATCGTCAGCATAGATTAAACTCTCTGTCCCTTCTGGCAGTGGCTGATCATTTGTGTAAATGTTAAGCATTGATGGAGCAAGGGGACATGAGAGATGCCTCCCCATAGGATCATAACACATCTGGGCGTCCCCTGGGTAACGTCTTTGTAGACGGCTGATTCTCTTACAGCCTGTCTATTCTGCCTTGGTCAGACCACACCTGGAATCCCACTGTGTAGGTGAACTACAACTCCCAAACTCAAGGTCAATGGCCACCAAATGCTGCTAGTATTTTCTGTTGGTCATAGGAGGCCTGTGTGCCAAGTTTGGTTCAATTCCATCATTGGCGGAGTTCAGAATGCTCTTTGATTGTAGGTGAACTATAAATCCCAGCAACTACAACTCCCAAATGACAAAATCATTATTTTTTGAGTGATGGTCACTCCTTGTGTTGTGAGACGTTTTGTTGCCAAATTTAGTGTGATTTCATTCATTGGTTCTTTTGTTTTTAAGGTACTCATTACGCACTGAGCATTTTATATATATATTGATAGTAAATAACCTTGACTCAAACATAAGCTGAGGGGGGCTTTTTCAGCCTTAAAAGGGGGCTGAAAAACTCTGCTTATACTCTAGTAGAAGGGTCCTCAAACTATGGCCCGGGGGCCGGATGCGGCCCTCCAAGGTCATTTACCCGGCCCTCACTCAGGATCAACCTAAGTCTGAAACGACTTGAAAACACACAACAATAACAACAACAATCCTATCTAATCAGCCAAAAGCAGGCCTACCCTTCTCATTGAAATACTAATAATTTTATATTTGTTGAAATTGTTCTTCATTTTAATTATTGTATTAATGTATTGTCGAAGGCTTTCATGGCTGGAATCACTAGGTTCTTGTAGGTTTTTTCGGGCTATAGGGCCATGTTCTAGAGGCATTTCTCCTGACGTTTCGCCTGCATCTATGGCAAGCATCCTCAGAGGTAGTGAGGTCTGTTGGAAATAGGAAAATGGGTTTATATATCTGTGGAATGACTGGGGTGGGGCAAAGAGCTCTCTGCTGAAGCTAGGTGTGAATGTTTCAGCTGACCACCTTCATTAGCATTTGAAGGCCTGGCTGAGCCTGGGAAAATGTTCTGTTGAGAGGTGTTAAGATGTGCCTGGTTGTTTCCTCTCTGCTGTTTTGCTGTTGTAATTTTAGAGTTTTTTAATACTGGTAGCCAGATTTTGTTCATTTTCATGGTCTCCTCCTTTCTTGTTGAAATTGTCCACATGCTTGTGGATTTCAATGGCTTCTCTGTGTAGTCTGACATGGTGGTTGTGAGAGTGGTCCAGCATTTCTGTGTTCTCAAATAATATGCTGTGTCCAGGTTGGTTCATCAGGTGCTTCGCTATGGCTGACTTCTCTGGTTGAAGTAGTCTGCAGTGCCTTTCATGTTCCTTGATTCGTGTTTGGGCAATGCTGTGTTTGGTGGTCCCTATGTAGACTTGTCCACAGCTGCATTCACACCTAGCTTCAGCAGAGAGCTCCTTGCCCCACCCCAGTCATTCCACAGATATATAAACCCATTTTCCTATTTCCAACAGACCTCACTACCTCTGAGGATGCTTGCCATAGATGCAGGTGAAACGTCAGGAGAAATGCCTCTAGAACATGGCCCTATAGCCCGAAAAAACCTACAAGAACCTAATTATTGTATTGTTTTTAAGTGTCTTTTGCACTACAAATAAGATATGTGCAGCGTGCATAGGAATTTATTCATGTTTTTTTCAAATTATAATCCGGCCCTCCAACAGTTTGAGGGACTGTGACCTCTGTTTAAAAAAATTGTGGACCCCTGCTCTAGTATAGGTGGTAACATCATATAATAATACTAATAGTATATAATATATGATATAATAATATTACTAATATATAATATAAAATTCCTCTCACTTCCTGTTGTCTGGCCCCTGTTCTGAACTAGGAGCCGTATGTAAGTAAGTCAGATGTTTGTAACTTGGGGATGGCCAGTATACCGTATATAATAATAACTAGCCGTACCCTGCCACGCGTTGCTGTGGCCCAGTCTGGTGATCTGGAAAATAAAGTAATGGTTTCTAATCTATGTAATTCCTTTATGCTTGTGGGTAAACAGTATTCCATGTTGTTTCTATGTCAATGTTGATGTGGAGATTGGCTGGTTTGCCTACACTGGAACATGCGACATATAATTGTCCTTCTTTACGGGTCCCTTTCAAATCTATGATACTATATCTCTCTGTGTGTGAATCATATCTCTCTATCTATCTATGGCTGGATGGCTGTTTGTCAGGAGGGCTTTGATTACGTTTTCTTGCCCTGATGAAGGGAGTTGGACTGGGTGGCCTTAAGTACTTTCTGTTGGTCATGGGGGTTCTGTGTCGGAAGTTTGCCCCGATTCTGTCATTGGTGGGATTCAGAATGCTTTTTGATTGTAGGTGAACTGTGAATCCCAGTGACTACAACTCTCAAGTGTCAAGGTCTATTTCCCCTAAACTCCATCTGTGTTCATATTTGGGCGTATTGAGTGCTTGTGCCAAGTTTGGTCTAGATCCATCATTGTTTGAGTCCACAGTGCTCTATGGATGTAGTTGAACTACAACTCCCAAACTCAAGGTCAATGCCCACCAAACCCTTCCAGTGTTGTCTGTTAGTCATGGGAGTTCTGGTGCCAAGTTTGGTTCAATTCCATCGTTAGTGGAGTTCAGAATGCTCTTTGATTGTAGGTGAACTATAAATCCCAACAACTAGAACTCCCAAATGACAAATTCATAATTTTTGAGTGATGGTCACTCCTTGTGTTGTGAGACATTTTGTTGCCAAATTTGGTGTGATTTCGTTCATTGGTTCTTTTGTTTTTAAGGAACTCAATATGCACAGAGCATTTTTATATATATAAAAGGTAAAGGTAGTCCCCTGACATTAAGTCCAGTCATGTCTGACTCTGGGGTGTGGTGCTCATCTCCATTTCTAAGCCGAAGAGCCAGCGTTGTCCGTAGACACCTCCAAGGTCATGTGGCGGGCATGACTGCATGGAGCGCCGTTACCTTCCCGCCAGAGCGGTACCTGTTGATCTACTCACATTTGCATGTTTTCAAACTGCTAGGTTGGCAGAAGCTAGGGCTGACAGCGGAAGCTCACGCCGCTCCCCGGAATCGAACCTGCGACCTTTCGATCAACAAGCTCAGCAGCTCAGTGCTTTAACCCACTGCGCCACCGGGGGCTCCTTTATATATATTAGTAGTATTATCTTATATTATTTATAATAATAATAATAATAATAATAATAATAATAATAATAAATAATAATATAAGATAATACTACTAATATATAATATAAGACTGCTTTCGCTTCTTCTTGTCCCACTCCCGTTCTGAACTCGGAGTCATATTTAAGTTGGATGTTTGTCACTCCAGGGCACCCTGTATATGTACATCTATATCTATAGAAGCAAAAGTAGGGCCTCCCAAGCCAGTCTGTATAATTGCTCTGTGAAGTTTGCTCAGCAACTGCAGCATAGAGAGGAGGGGCGGCGGAGGGAGGCCAAGGCTGCAACGCTGCAGGGAAGGGGAGGCCCTGTCTGGAGAAGGCTTGTTGGGGCACAAAAAAGGGGCAGAGGCTGGAAGTGGGGAGGCAGGCAGGCAGGCAGCCAAGAAGGCCAGGCGCAGGCTCCTGCACCATGCCCTTTCCCACCTGCCACGGCCCATCAGCCTGCAAACTGGCCCAATTGGGGCGAATGGCAGAGGAAAGGGGGCCAGGTTGCCTACGCTCTCTCTCACCCTCCCTTCTTGCAGACCTAGATTCATAGAATAATTGAGTTGGAAGAGACCACAAGGGTATCTAGTTCAACCCCCTTCTGACATGCAGAGAAATCACAATCAAAGCAACCCCGACAGATGGCCATCCACCCTCTATTATTATTATTATTATTATTATTATTAATAATAATAATAATAATAATAATAATAATTGTTGTTGCTGTTGTTATTGAGTTAAAAGAGACCCCAAGGGCCATCTAGCGCAACTCCCTTCTGCCTTCATGCTGGAAAAACACAATGAAAGCAACCCCGACAGATGGCCATCCACCCTCTATTAATAATAGTAATAATAATAATAATAATAATAATAATAATTGTTGTTGCTGTTGTTATTGAGTTAAAAGAGACCCCAAGGGCCATCTAGCACAACTCCCTTCTGCCTTCATGCAGGAAAAACACAATCAAAGCAACCCTGATAGATGGCCATCCAGCCTCAATAATGTTAATGTTAATGATAATGATAATAATAGAGATGGAAGAGACCACATGGGCCATCTAGTCCAACCCCCTTGTGACATGCAGGGAAATCACAATCAAAGCAACCCCGACAGATGGCCATCCATCCTCTAACAACAACAACAACAACAACAACAARAACAATTGTTATTGAGTTAAAAGAGACCTCAAGGGCCATCTAGCGCAACCCCCTTCTGCCTTCATGCAGGAAAAACACAATCAAAGCAACCCGGATAGATGGCCATCCAGCCTCAATAATGTTAATGATAATGATAATGATAGAGTTGGAAGAGGCTTCAAGTGCCATCTAGTCCTATCCCCTTCATTCCGCCTTCATGCAGGAAAAGCACAATCAAAGCATCCCCAACAGATGACCATCCAGCCTCAATAATAAATAAATAAATAAATAAATATTATTAATAGTAACAATAATAATAGAGTTGGAAGAGACCACATGGGCCATCTAGTCCAACCCCCTTGTGACATGCAGGGAAATCACAATCAAAGCAAACCCGACAGATGGCCATCCATCCCCTATTATTATTATTATTATTATTATTATTAATAATAATAATAATAATTGTTATTGAGTTAAAAGAGACCTCAAGGGCCATCTAGAGCAGTGGTTCTCAACCTGTGGGTCCCCAGGTGTTTTGGCCTACAACTCCCAGAAATCCCAGCCAGTTGCCATCTGTTAGGATTTCTGGGAGTTGAAGGCCAACACATCTGGGGACCCACAGGTTGAGAACCACTAATCTAGAGCAACTCCCTTCTGCCTTCATGCTGGAAAAACACAATCAAAGCAACCCTGATAGATGGCCATCGAGCCTCAATGTTAATGATAATGATAATAATAGAGTTGGAAGAGGCTTCAATGGCCATTTTGTCCTATCCCCTTCATTCCGCCTTCATACAGGAAAAGCACAATCAAAGCATCCCCAACAGATGACCATCCAGCCTCAATAATAAATAAATAAATATTATTAATAGTAACAATAATAATAGAGGTGGAAGAGACTACATGGGCCATTGACTGCAACCCCTTTCTACCTTCATGCAGAAAAAGCACAATCACAGCACTCCTGAAAGATGGCCATCCTCTCTCTCTAAATAAATAAATAAATAAATAATGATAATGATAATGATAATAATAATAGGGTTGGAAGAGACCACATGGGCCATTTAGTGCAACTCTATTCTGCCTTCATGCAGGAAAAGCACAATCAAAACACCCCTGACAGATGGTCACCCAGCCCCAATAATAATAATAATAATAATGACGACTCCGGCACAAGCCAGTCAAGGTGGTCCCAGTAGTGATCGGCACACTGGGTGCAGTGCCTAAAGACCTTGGCCTGCACTTAAACACAATCGGCGCTGACAAAATTACCATCTGCCAGCTGCGGAAGGCCATCTTACTGGGATCTGCATGCATTATTTGCTGATACATCACACAGTCCTAGACACTTGGGATGTGTCCGACATGTGATCGAATACAACAGAAACTAGAGTGTCTGTTATGGACTCATCTTGTTGTGTTTCAAATAATAATAATAATAATAATAATAATAATAATAATGGTAATAGAGTTGGAAGAGACCGTTATTTTCGTTGCTACTTCATAACTGTAATTTTGGGTTGTTGTAGGTTTTTTCGGGCTATAAGGCCATGTTCTAGAGGCATTCTCTCCTGACGTTTTGCCTGCATCTATGGCAAGCATCCTCAGAGGTAGTGAGGACCTTTGAGGATGCTTGCTATAGATGCAGGCGAAACGTCAGGAGAGAACGCCTCTAGAACAT
This sequence comes from Anolis sagrei ordinatus, assembly GCF_025583915.1. Taxonomy (NCBI): domain Eukaryota; kingdom Metazoa; phylum Chordata; class Lepidosauria; order Squamata; family Anolidae; genus Anolis; species Anolis sagrei. The sequence continues at coordinate 52,774,972 of NW_026847771.1, forward strand.
GGCCATATAGCCCGAAAAAACCTACAACAACCCAGTGATTCCAGCCATGAATTGTCATGTACATATATGCAAGATGTGTTTTCAGGCACTGGACCAAATTTGGCACATATACCCGATATGCCCAAATTTGAATACTGCTGGGATTGGGTGGGGGTTGATTTTCTCATTTGGGATTTGTAGTTGTTGGGATTTATAGTTCACCTACAATCAAAGAGCGTTCTGAACTCCACCAACAATGGAATTGAATCAAACTTGGCACACAGAGCTCCCATGACCCAACAGAAAATACTGGAAGGGTTTGGAGGGTATTGACCTTGAGTTTGGGAGTTGTAGTTCACCTACATCCAGAGGGCACTGTGGACTCAAACAATGATAGTGTGGACCAAACTTGGCACAAACACTCAATATGCCCAAATGCGAACACTGGTAGACTTTGGGGAAAATAGACCTTGACATTTGGGAGTTGTAGTTGCCGGGATTTATAGTTCACCTACAATCTAAGAGCATTCTGAATCCCAACAACGACAGAATTGGGCCAAACTTCCCACACAGAACCATCATAACTTGAAGGGACTCGCTGGCGCGAGCCTCTCTACAACCTCGCATGCTCTCCCTCGCCACACACATACGAACCATACAGCAATGCAGCAAGCACGCCTGCTCTCCCCTCCCTGCTTGGAATCTCAGAAACAGCCCTCCCCTTGGCTGAGAGACCAGCCGATCACAGCGGAGGAAGGCTTTTGGTGGGAGGATTTGCTGTCTGTTTCCAAAAAGAGAATGACAGGCAGAGAGATCTTCAGCCTTCTCTGCCAAAGGGGTTCCTAAGACCAGCAGAAATATATATATTTTTGGGGGTCATTGGCGAGCCCTCTGAAACCCCCTCATGACCCCCACAGGGGTCCCGACCCCTAGGTTGAGAAACACTGCTCTAGATGCATCATGGATGGGGTTCAGTGTGAATAAGATAATAACAACAACAACAATAATAGTGACAAAAATACCTGTTGAATGTTAAGCCAGGAAGAGGATTTTATTAATATATAATACAATATATAGATGGATATATTACAGATATACAACGGTGCTGCTAATAATAATAACAACAACAAGTGAGATAGAAAAATAGATCAACTTACTTTTGAAGAAAGGGGGAAAGGGTGTCAAATTTAAAAGTTTTGCAAACAATGAAACTGTAAAGTTTTGTATAGGGCGAATGTAGTCGAACTGGTTTTAATTCATTAATGACTAGTCATCCCCTGCCACGCGTTGCTGTATTATTATTATTATTATTAAACTTTATTTGTACCCCGCTAGCATCTCCCGAAGGATTCGATGCGGCTTACACAGGCCGAGGCCTCAACACACAACACAACAATACAATCTAAGCAAATCAAACAATTAAAAACAGAATAAAGCAAAATAAACAACAGGCACAATACAGTAAACACAATAAAACTGGGCCGGGCCAGAGCAATGGGTACAAGATTAAAAGTGCTGATGTGACAGGAGGTGTATATAGGGCTTCCAGGGCAAGTGCGATGTGCGATGTGCAGCAATCATTGGTTCTGATAAAGTGCTTATGGGACTTGGTGGTGGAGATTTCCTTGTAGCCCTCATGGGGGTTCTGTGTGGGAGGTTTGGCCCCATTCTATCATTGGTGGGGTTCAGAATGCTCTGTGATTGTAGGTGAACTATAAATCCCAGCAAGTACAACTCCCAAATGTCAAGATTCTATTTTCCCCAAACTCCACCAGTGTTCACATTTGGGCATATTATAGAATCATAGAATCAAAGAGTTGGAAGAGACCTCATGGGCCATCCAGTCCAACCCCCTGCCAAGAAGCAGGAATATTGCATTCAAATCACCCCTGACAGATGGCCATCCAGCCTCTGTTTAAAAGCTTCCAAAGAAGGAGCCTCCACCACACTCCGGGCAGAGAGTTCCACTGCTGAACGGCTCTCACAGTCAGGAAGTTCTTCCTCATGTTCAGATGGAATCTCCTCTTCTATTTTGAAGCCATTGTTTCGTGTCCTAGTCTCCGTGGAAGCAGAAAAACAAGCTTGCTCCCTCCTCCCTGTGGCTTCCTCTCACATATTTATACATGGCTATCATATCTCCTCTCAGCCTTCTCTTCTTCAGGCTAAACAAGTATTCGTGTAGAGTTGGTCCAGATCCATCATTGTTTGAGTCCACAGTGCTCTCTGGCTGTAGGTACCTTGGGAAGTCTGATCTGGCCACAGTGGTCCACGCTCTTGTTACATCCCGAATAGACTACTGCAACGCACTCTACGTGGGGTTGCCCTTGAAGACTGTTCGGAAACTTCAACTGGTCCAGCAAGCGGCAGCCAGATTACTCACTGGAGCGTCATACAGGGAGCACACCACCCCCCTGCTGTGTCAGCTCCACTGGCTGCCGGTTCAGTTCCGAGCACAATTCAAGGTGCTGGTTTTGACCTACAAAACCCTATACGGTTCCGGTCCAGCGTATCTGTCCGAACGCATCTCCCTCTACGTCCCACCCCGGAGTTTGAGATCATCTGGGGAGGCCCTGCTCTCGACCCCACCGCTATCACAAGTGAGGTTGGTGGGGACGAGGAGCAGGGCCTTCTCAGTGGTGGCCCCTCACCTGTGGAACTCACTCCCGGGGGAAATTAGGGCATCAACATCCCTCCTCTCCTTCAGGAGGAAATTAAAGACGTGATTGTGGGACCAGACCTTTGGGCAATCTGACAACTAGATAAGGACAATCAGACTGCTAGGACTGACAGGACTGACAAATTGGACTATGAGATGGCGAACGCTGACCATTAATGAGGTGTAATTGGTTTTATTGGTTTTATTGTTGTAATGCAGGAACTGTTTGTTAACCGTTAATTGCTGCTATATTGTTTTATACTACTGTTATGTGATGCCGGCATCGAATTGTGCCTTTGTAAGCCGTCCTGAGTCCCCTCCGGGGTGAGAAGGGCGGGGTAGAAGTAACCGAAATAAATAGGTGAACTACAACTCCAAAACCAAAGGACACTGCCCACAAACCCTTCCAGTATTTTCCGTTGGTCAGGGGAGTTCTGTATGCCAAGTTTGGTTCAATTCCATCGTTGGTGGAGTTCAGAATGCTCTTTGATTGTAGGTGAACTATAAATCCCAGCAACTACAACTCAATTTTTTTGAGTGAAGGACATACATTGGGTTGTTAGGTGTCCAAATTTGGTGTCAATTTGTCCAGTGGTTTTTGAGTTGTGTTAATCCTACAAACGAATATTACATTTTTATTTATATTGATTCTACCTTTGTTTTTGAGATAATCCCATAACATAAAATAGAAAGCCAACCCCGGGCAGCTGGGAGCAGCTGGTTTCCTGCTAATGAGCCTGGGAGGCCTTGAGTCCAGAGAGCACCCGAAATACTCCCTTGAATTCTTCACTGGTGGCATCAGCCTTTGCTGTGCGAGAACGAAGCAAGGGAGCACAAAGGAGCCCTTTGGGAGGAATCAGGAGAAACAGCAGCTTTCTTGGCAATGCAGATGGAACCTGTGGAGCCTCCATTCCTCATATTCGACCCCTGGAATTACTGTATATAATATATATATGAACCGAAAGATCAAAATTGGATATCCACCAGAGTATTCTTTAGTCTGGGGAACATATGCGTCTTCTTCCCAGCTTGTGTTATGGTATTGTGTGGTTTTTTAATCCTAAATCAAAGCTAGACTAGGATTTCTCTCTGCTAGATCCATCCATGGTAAGGGTGACTTTGGCCTTCCTCTGAGGCCGAGAGAGTGGAGCTCTGTGGCCTCTGTCAAAAAAAACAGAGGCCAACATGGGTCCAAGAGGATAGTTTGTGACACAAAGTCAGAAAAGGTGGAAGATGTGATAGACAGAGATATCTACCTTTCTATCTGTCTCTGTCCATCTGTCCTTCCAGTCATCTCCATCCATCTATCCGTCCATTCATCCATCCATTCATCCGTCTATCCATACATTCATCTGTTCATCCGTCCAACCATCTATCCATTTATTTGTCTGTTCATCTATCCATTCATTTGTCCATCCATCCATTCATCAATTCATACTTTCATCTATCCATCCATCTATCCATACATTCATCTGTCCATCCGTCCATCCATCTGTCCACTAATCTGTCCATCCATTCATCTGTCTATCCATCAGTCCGTTCATTCATCTATCCATCCATCTGTCCGCCTATCCATCTATCCATCCGTTCATTCATCTGTCCATCTATCCCTCCATCCGTCTGTCTATCCATCTATCAATTCATCCGGCCACCTATCTATCCATTCCTTCATCCATCTGTCCATCCATCTGTCTATTGAAACATTAATCTATCCATCCACCCATCCATCCATCTGTCTATCCAAACATTCATCTATCTATCTGTTCATTCATCTATCCATACCTCCATCCATCCATACCTCCATCCATCCATATCTCCATCCATCCATCCATCCATCCATCCATCCATCCATCCATCCATCCATCCATCCCTTCATCCATCCCATCTATCTGTCCATTCATCCATCCATTCATCCGTCTATCCATACATTCATTATTTATTTATTTATTTAGAACTTTTATATACCGGTCTTCTCACCTCCGACGAGGGACAACAGAGGATTCATACACAATAGTTTAAAACATCACATCCCCTAATACACTAATATGAAAACACATTAAAATACAATCATATAATTACATAAGGCCAAGTCGTCAGAATAAAATCACAATTCAACACCATGCGTCCGTGTGGTCAAGAGTTATTGACTCACTCATCAAATGCCAGATTCCAGAGCCAGGTTTTCACCAACTTTTTAAAGGTCAGGAGAGAAGGGACAGTTCTGATTTCCAATGGGAGAGAGTTCCAGAGCAGAGGGGCCACCACCGAGAAGGCCCTGTCCCTCGTCCCCACCAGACGCGATTGTGAGGGTGGTAGGACCGAGAGCAGGTTCCTTCCAGAAGATCTTAACAACCTTGATGGTTCATAGGGGAGAATCCGTTCGGACAGGTAAACTGGGCTGGAGTCGTTTAGGGATTTATAGGTCAACACTAGCACTTTGAATTGTGCTTGGAAGCTAATTGGCAGCCAGTGGAGCTGGCGCAACAGAGGAGTAGTATGCTCCCCGTACCCTGCTCCTGTTAGTAATCTGGCTGCCGCTCGTTGGACTAATTGCAGCTTCCGGGCAGTCTTCAGACGCAACCCCACGTAGAGAGCGTTGCAGTAGTCTATACGGGATGTAACCAGAGTGTGGATCACTCTGTTCATCCGTCCAACCATCTATCCAGTTATTTGTCCATTCATCTATCCATCCATTTGTCCGTCCGTCCATCCATCCATCAATTCATATTTTCATCTATACATCCATCTATCCATACATTCATCTATCTGTCCGTCCATCCATCTGTCTACTAATCTATCCATCCATTCATCTGTCTATACATCCATCCATCCATTCATCTAACCATCCATCTGTCCGCCTATCCGTCCATCTATCCATCCATCGATCTGTCCATTCCATCTATCCATCCATCCATCTGTCTATCCATCTATCCATTCATCCGGCCACCTATCTATCCATCTGTCTATCCATACATTCATCTATCCATCCATTCATCCATCCATCCCTCTATCCATCCATCCATCCATCCATCCATCCATCCATCTATTCATCCATCTATCCATCTGTCAATCCATACATTAATGTATCCATCCATCTGTACATTCTCCTGTCCATCTATCCATCCATCCATCCGTCTGTCCATCTATCTGTTCATCCATCTTTCCATTGATCTATCCATCCATCCATCTGTCTGTCTGTCCTTCCGTCCATTAATGTATCCATGTGTTTGGCTTCTTCTACATTTTTATTGGAGGTGACATATAGGCAAAGACCACATTGCGGCTTGTAAATACTGGTAGTTACATCTGACCACTCAACACCACTGCTGCTTTGCTATTTTCTTTTCCGGGCGATTTCTGCAAACGGGGAGCTCTCATGACCCTTTTCTGGCAGGCTGAATGCAATCTCCTGGCTACTTTTGTCCCTCGATCTCTTGCCCAGGGAGCAATAGGACAACTAACTGCTGCATGTTAATGACAAACCTTGCAATCCAACACCCGAAAGCGTCCTTTATCCAGTCATCGCAATTAGGGCAATGCTAGTTCACAAAGTTACTCATTAGAGAGGTCCAAAGCCCAAATGTGAAGCTGGGGCAGCCTTTCGTAATTCTGTTTCAAATCAGTAAAAAAGATGACAAAGGCAAACCTGAAGAGACATCGGACTTTGGGTCGAGGAGCTTTGGCGACTGATATTGATTATATACTAGCTTGGGTCCCTGGCATTGCCCGGGTTATTTGAAAAAGTCAATTTTTAAGTGTACAAAATGCTTAAGGTTGTGGGTGAACTACAACTCACATCATGCCTGCTTAACCCCCAGAAACTCCATCAGTAGTTAAAGTTTATTATGTTGGGCAAGTTTGCTCTAGATGCATCATCACTGGGGTTCAGTATGCTCTCTGGCTGTAGGGTAAACTACAACTCCCACTATGGTGAGTCAGTCCCCTCAAACCCCTCCAGTAGGTTGAGTTAGTCATGAGATTCTGTGTGCCAAATGTGATCAAGGTCCATCATCAGTGGAGGTCACTGCTTTTCTGGTTGCAGGTGAACTACAACTCCCAAAAAGGAAGGCCAATTCCCCCCAAACCCCTTCAGTAATCAAATTTCGGCCTATCAGGTCTGTGTGCTGAGTTTAGTCCAGATCTACAACTCCCCCAAGTCAGGGTGAATTTTCCCCAAAGGCCTCCGCTATTTTTTGCTGTTGATGGGGGCTCTGTGTGCCATGTTTGGTCCAATGCTATCTTTGGTGGAATTCAGAGTACTCATTGATTGCAGTTGAACTATAAATTCCAGTACCTACAACTCCAAAATGTCCAGGCCAGTTCTCCTCAAACCCCCCCCCCCCAATTATTAAAATTTGGGCATATTGGTCCAGATCGATCATTGTTTTATTGTTTTAATGCTTGTTGATGTATTGTTTTAATTGTGATTTATGTTTCATTGTGGTTTTACTATTGTTTGTATTGGCATCGTATCGGTGCCCATCGTAAGGCATTGAATCTTGCCATTATTTATATGTAAACCGCTTTGAGTCCCCCCAGGGGTGAGAAAGGTGGTATATAAATACTGTAAATAAATAAATAAATAAATAAATAAATAAATAAATAAATAAATAAATAAATAGTTTGGGTTCATAGTGCTCTCTGGATATAGGTGAACTACTACTCCTATAGGGGTACTACTACTCCTTATAGGTGCCCCTGGTGGTGCAGTGGGTTAAAGCACTGAGCTGCTGAGCTTCTTGACCAAAAGATCGCAAGTTCGATTCCAGGGAGCGGCGTGAGCTTCCGCTGTCAGCCCTAGCTTCTGCCAACCTAGCAGTTCGAAAACATGCAAATGTGAGTAGATCAATAGGTACCGCTCCGGCGGGAAGGTAACGGCGCTCCATGCGGTCATGCTGGCCACATGACCTTGGAGGTGTCTATGGACAACGCTGGCTCTTTGGCTTAGAAATGGAGATGAGCACCACACCCCAGAGTCAGACATGACCGGACTTAATGTCAGGGGACAACCTTTACCTTTACCTACTACTCCTATAAATCCCTCCAAAGACCTCCAGTATGTTTTGTTGGTCATGGGGCTTCAGTGTACCAAGTCAGTGCCAAGTCCATCATTGGTGGAGTTCAGAGTGCTCTTCGATTGCGGGTCAACTATGCATCCCAGGAACTACAACTCCTATAAATTATGTCGAATTCTCCGCAAACCTCTAGTATATTCAGTTGCTGATCAATTTTTCTGTTTGCTGTGTGCCATACAAAAGAATAGGAATGGGTTAAGGGAGCAGCAGTGCAAATTCCACACCAATGGAGAGAGTAAGAAACACTGGGATGCCTGTGATGGAGGAAAAATAGAAAATCTAGGATGAAATTGTCCATTTATGAAAGCCTTCACTTGGGTGATGGGTAGTGTTGTGTTTGTGGAGGACATTGGCAGAGCTCTTGGATATATTCCTGTCACTCATTATAACCCGCAATGTCATTAAAGGGAGGGCCATTGGTGTCTCCTGAGTAGTGGGGGCTATAGCTGTTTGTGGAGGTAGGTACCCAGGACACCCCAGCCACACACACACACACATACATATATATATTCATTTTTTATATGTAAAGATATAACAAAGCAGTGTATTCCAGGACTGAATCGGTCTTCCATCCCATCTCAAATAACGTTGAATTGGTTTGCATCTGTAGATGTTTGGCCACTCCATGGCTCTTCCTTCATAGGGATTCCCAGGCTGGTTTTTGTCCCCTGTGCATGCACTAACTGAGGCCTCGTTCTTTGAGTCAATCCACATCAGTGCGACTTGGCAAGGTGTTTGTTGGGCAACTCAACGCTTTTTGAAATCCGCTGCTCGGGAAATACTTTGCACCAATGAGTCGCCCCTTCTCTTCTGCACGTTGGGGGTGCTGGCTAGACTGAGGCTCTAGTTTGGGAGACCCAGAAGAATACAATGAGGAATAATCTCACTTTGGAGGAAATCTGCCCAGTGGTTTGTTCCCAGTGAAAACAGTGCCACCCTTGTGACCACCCTCCCTTTTGTGTCATTGCAGGGTTTGGCCCGTTTGGAGAACATTCGGTCAATGCCAGCTGGATCGCCGTTCAGGTAAAGGAATGGTGGGATTTTGAGCCCTTTCTGCAAATAGGTTTAATAATAATAATAATAATAATAATAATAATAATAATAATAATAAACCTTTATTTATACCCTGCTAACATCTCCCGAAGGATTTGGTGCGGCTTACATCAGACCCAATACATCAGTAAAACAACAGCATAACAAATACAACAATAAATAGACACATAAAACAAAGCAATAAACATTAGACAATAATGTTTATTATTATTATTTGAGACACAACAAGATGAGTCCACAGCAAACAAGATCACTCTGCTGGCTGTTGTATTGGATCACACGTCGGACGCTTCCCAAGTGTCTAGGACTGTGTGATGTATTGCAAATAATGCGTGCAGATCCCAATAAGGTGGCCTTTTGCAGCTGGCAGATGGTAATTTTGTCAGCGCCAATTGTGTTTAAGTGCAGGCCCAGGTCATTAGGCACTGCCCCCAGTGTGCTGATCGCCACTGGGACCACCTTGACTGGCTTGTGCCAGAGTCTTTGTAATTCGGTTTTTAAATCCTCATATCGTGTCAGTTTTTCCAGTTATTATTATTATTATTATTTGAAACACAGCAATATGAGTCCACAGCAGACACTCTGCTGGCTGTTGAATTGGATCACACGTCGGGCACTTTCCAAGTGTCTAGGACTGTGTGATGTATTGGCAAATAATGTGTACAGATTCCAATAAGGTGGCCTTTTGCAGCTGGCCGATGGTAATGTTGTCAGCGCCAATTGTGTTTAAGTGCAGGCCCAGGTCATTAGGCACTGCCCCCAGTGTGCTGATCGCCACTGGGACCACCTTGACTGGCTTGTGCCAGAGTCTTTGTAGTTCGATTTTTAAATCCTCATATTGTGTCGGCTTTTCCAGTTATTATTACTATTATTATTATTATTTTTATTATTATTTTACTGACACAAAAGCTCAGTATGTCACAGCAAACAAGATCTATATGCTCGATTTTGTATCACAAAATCACAAGTCGAACACTTCCCAAGCGTCTAGGACTGTGTGATATTATTATTATTATTATTATTATTATTATTTATTAGAAACACAACAAGATGAGTCCACAGCAGACAAGATCACTCTGCTGGCTGTTGTATCGGATTATTATTACTATTGTTACTATTATTATTATGTCTATTTACGCCCTGCTTTTCTCTCAGAGCGGCTCAAAGATAGACTCAAGGATAGATAGATATTATTATTATTATTATTATTATTATTATTACTATTATTATGTTTATTTACACCCCACTTTTCTCTCACAGCAGCTCAAAGGTAGACTCAAAGATAGATAGATGTTGTTATTATTATTATTATTATTATTATTATTATTATTAAAAATATTGCTTCACTCCACAAACCGAGGTACCTGTCTAAAAATTCTTATGGATTGGGGATTTGCGTGGTATGGTTTGGGGGCAGTTTCATTTTGGATAAACAGCCCCCTTGCCCAAGTTGGAGGCAGGTTTGCTTTATTTCAGCCTGGGAAATCACACTGGAGACGAGATCACACCCCAATCATCTCTAGACACAGATCGTTTTCTCGGTAACCTTTGCACACCTGAGCTTGCAGGTTGGCCTTTCCAACTCCGGCTTGCCCATCCCGGCCTTTGAACCATGGGATCTTTTTGCTGACACAGAGCACAAGAGGGCTTTGATTGTGCTTTTCCTACATTGCAGGGAGATGGATTGCAAGGGCCATGTGGTCTCTTCCAGGTCCATGATTCTAAGGAGTGTAGCTGGTTGGAAGGCCCAAGTTACAAACAAAAGAAAGTTCTGTAGGTTTGTTCTGAAGTTTAATTTGTATGTAAGTCGGAACATATATATTTAGATAGATTTATTTATTTATTTTTTCATATCAAAAGCATTGCATAAATTAGTATAAAAACCGATAAAAATCGAAGGAGCACAGGTGGCTAAATATTATATGACCCAAAATGGGCAACAGCAATGGCATTGTCTGTAGTCTCCAACAATTCTTCCTCTGTACATGAGGCAGGGCATAGTGGACAAGCATACAGATGCGGAGTTGTCTGTTCTGCTCCACAGTCACACAAGGTGTGGGATTCTTTTAGGTAGTACCATTTTGCCAGGTTGTCTTTTGATCTGCCCTCTCCACTTCTGAGTCTATTCAGGGACTTCCAAGTTGCCCATTCTTGGTTTGCCCCTGAAGGAAGACCCTTGTGGAGGGGAGGGGGGGCATCCAGTTGGAATTTCCTGGTCTGGCTGCCCAGAGGGATGCTCTTGCTGTTGCTGGAGGAACAGCAAAAGCATCCCTCTTGATTTGAATCTATTTATTTATTTTATTTATTTATTTAATACACTTGTATACCGCTAATATCTCAGCCTAAGTCGGCGACTCATTGCGGTTTACAACCATTAAAAACAATATACAATTTAAAACAACAACACATAGACAATACAAATTATTGGGCCACCAATAATAATACCATGCAGCTCGTCAATAATCTACTGGGAGGAGGCTGGTAGCCATGCAGTGGGTGGCTTTCACAGGGTTCAACCTTATTTCTCTCACAACTGGCAGCCACTTCCTGTCGCACATCAGGGGGGGCAATGCCAGCTAGCTTGTAGAGTTTATCAACAGGTGTAGGTTTAAGACGTCCTGTGATTATTCTGCATGTTTCATTCAATGCTATGTTCGCCTGCTTTGCATGGGCAGACCTATGCCAAACAAGGCAGGCATATTCAACAGTTAAGTAAGACAAGGCTAGGGCTGATGTTCTTACTAATTTTGGGTCTGAACCCCATGTGCTGCCAGTAAGTTTCCGCAGGATGTTATTCATAGTGTACTCTGAGTGTAGGTGAATTACTACTCCTATAAGTCCCTCCAAATACCTCCAGTATGTTTTTATATATGCTGATGATGTTGACCTAACAACACAAGCAAAAGACTTTGAAACAGTTGAAATCCAACTTACGAAAGCCTTGAAAGATCTCTCCATCTAGTACAAAGATAACCAGCTGAAGCCTAACCCTGCCAAGACACAAAGCCTAACCCTGCCAAGACTCAAAGGTTGTGTAGGTGTGCTTTCCACCTACGCAACCATGAAGCCAAGAGGAAATTGAAAGTCAAGAGCTTGAACATTGTTTCCACCCTAAATATCTAGGTGTCACCTTAGATCAAACACTAGCATATAGGAAACACTGCATGAACACCAAGCACAAAGTAGCTGCACGCAATAAATAGATAGATTGATAGATATAGATATAGAGGTAGATACAGTAGAGTAGAGTCCAAAATAAACGGGCCGACAGAATGTTGTATAAGCTACAGTGTTGGATAATAAGGAGGGATGAATGAAAAGCCTATTAAACGTCAAATTATGTGATTATTTTACAAATCAACCTGTGCTGGATGGGGTTGCACTCCCCCTGAAGTCACAGGTCCGCAGTTTGGGGGTCCTCCTGGATTCTTCATTTACGTTTGAGGCTCAGGCGTTGGTGGTGGCCGGGAGGGCCTTTGCACAATTAAGACTCGTGTGCCAACTGCGACTGTACCTCGTGAAGTCAGATCTGGCCAGGGTGGTCCACGCCTTAATCGCCTCTAGACTGGACTACTGCAATGCACTCTACGTGGGGCTGCCCTTGAAAACGGCCCGGAAATTTCAGAAGATCCAACGAGCGGCAGCCAGGTTGTTAACTGGGGCTCCTTACAGGGAGCGGTCAACCCTTCTGTTCAAGGAGCTCCACTGGCTGCCATTCATCTACCGGACCCAATTCAAGGTGCAGGTTCTCACCTTCAAAGCCCTGAATGGTTTGGGACCCGCCTACCTGCGTGACCGCATCTCTATATACGAACCCACACAATCTCTTCGTTCATCGGGAGAGGCCCTGCTCTCGATCCCACCTGCTTCGCAGGCACGATTGGTGGGGACGAGAGAGAGGGCCTTTTCGGCGGTGGCCCCTCGACTCTGGAACTCACTCCCTAAGGACATCAGGCATGCCCCAACTCTGGCAGTCTTCAGGAGGAGCTTAAAGACGTGGTTGTTCCAGTGTGCCTTCCCGGAATAATGATCCCATTGCACTTTGTCCTCCAAAGCACTTTACACTTTTAGGTCTGCTCGTATGTCTTCCACAAACGCTACTTTCACCTCTTCGTCCAGGCCTCAGCACTATTCAAATTTTAATTTTTGCATTTGGCCTTCCCACAATTTTAACTATATGTTGTCTCATTGATAATGTTATATGTTTATCGCTTATGCTTTATTTTAATTGCGTGTATTGTTGTGATTATTGTCTGTATTGTTGTGTTTGGGCTCGGCCTCATGTAAGCCCTTGGGGAGATGGTAGTGGGGTACAAATAAAGTGTTGTTGTTGTTGTTGTTGTTGTTGTTATTATTAAGAAGAAGCAAAACATCATGTTTTATAACTAACTAGCTGTCCCCTGCCACGCGTTGCTGTGGCCCAGTCGGCTGATCTGGAAAATAAAGTAATGAGAAAGTGTTGGTTTCTAATATATGTAATTTCTTTATGCTTGTGGGTAAACAGTATTTCTTGCTGTTTCTTTGTCAGTGTTGATGTGGAGATTGTCTGGTTTGCCCACCCTGGAACATGCGACATATCATTGTCCTTCTTTAGGGATCCCTTTCAAATCTATGATACTATATCTGTGTGTGTGTGAATCATATCCATCCATGCATCCATCCATCCATCCATATCTATGGCTGGATGGCTCTTTGTCAGGAAGACTTCGATTACGTTTTCTTGTCCTGATGAAGAGAGTTGGATTGAATGGCCTTAAGTATTTTCTGTTGGTCATGGGGGTTCTGTGTGGGAAGTTTGCCCCAATTCTATTGTTGGTGGGGTTCATAATGCTCTTTGATTGTAGGTGAACTATAAATCCCAGCAACTACAATTCCCAAATGTCAAGGTCTATTTCCCCCAAACTCCATTTGTGTTCATATTTGGGCATCTTGAGTGCTTGTGCCAAGTTTGGTCCAGATCCATCATTGTTTGAGTCCACAGTGCTCTCTGGATGTAGGTGAACTACAACTCCCAAACTCAAGGTCAATGCCCACCAAACCCTTCTAGTGTTTTCTGTTGGTCACGGGAGTCCTGTGTGCCAAGTTTGGTTCAATTCCATCATTGATGGAGTTCAGAATGCTCTTTGATTGTAGGTGAACTATAAATCCCAGTAACTACAACTCCCAAATGGTCACTCCTTGTGTTTTGAGATGTTTTGTTGCCAAATTTGGTGTGATTTCGTTCATTGGTTCTTTTGTTTTTAAGGCATTCATTATGCACAGGGCATTTTTATATATATACTAGCTTGGGGACCCGGCGCTGCCTGGGTTTTTTGAGATCGGAATTGTGTATCAAGGTTGGTCTTTGTCAGTTATTTATGTGGTTCACAGTGGTCTCAGAAAGTGAGTGAAGGTACTTCAAGTCCCATCATCTGTGGTCTATCCTCCTCCAAACTGCACCAGGATGTAGAGTGGGTCATGGAGCCTCTGTGTGCCAAGTTTGGTCTTTATTGGTCTTTGTTGGGGGCCACAGTGGTCTGTGGGAACTGAAGGGTTTGAAAGGACTACAAATCGCATCATCCATTGTCCATCCTCCCTCAAACCTCACTGGTACATAAAGGGGGTCATGGGGGTTATGTTTCCCAAGTTTGGTCTTGATCAGTCATTGGATGAGGATCGCAGCAGTCTCGGCAAGCAAGTGGAGGTACTTCAAGTCCCATCATCCATGGTCTGCCCACATCCAAACTGCGGTAGGACGTAGAGTGGGTCATGGGGACTCTGTGTGCCAAGTTTAGTCTTTATCGGTCTTTGTTGGGGCCACAATGGTCTGTGGGAACCGAAGGGTTTGTAAGTACTACAAATCCCATAACCCGTTGTCTGTCCACTCCCAAATTGCACCAGGACGTAAAATGCATCATGGGGGTTATGTGTGCTAAGTTTGGTCCAGGTCCGTCTCTTGTGCAAGTCTCTGTGGCCTGTGAAAGTGAGAGGCAATCAGAAAGCTGCCACATACACTTCCGCCCTTCCACCCTCCGCATACATACATACAAACATTCACTTTTATTATATAGATAGATATATAGATAGAAAAAGCCATTCAATACACAGTAACATTATGTAGCTATTACTGTATTTACAAATTTAGCACCAAAACATTGCAATGTATTGAAACAGCCGTATGGGAGGCAGACTGGGTTGGATAAGACAGAACGCTGGATGAGCGAAGGTTGGATAAGCAAAAGCCTACTGTAGATAGATAGATAGATAGATAGATAGATAGATAGATAGATAGATAGAGATAGGCTTTGGATAGCACAGTCAACAAATCCCTCCTTGGACAGAGGCAGGGCCTAATTCATCCTTAGTACAGTTACGAACAGGACAACTTGTATAGGTTTGTTCTTAAGTTGAATTTGTTTGTAAGATGATACAGGGACATTTTTGAAGTCTAACTCCAGCCAGAACATACACACACACACACACACACACACTAGCTTGGGTACCCGGCATTGCCCAGATTATTGCAAAAATTCGATTTTAATTGTACAAAATGTAAAACAATAATAATAATAATAATAATAATAATAATAATACTTTATTTATACCCTTTATTTATTTATTTAATGCTGGGCATGAACAGAGATAGGATGTATCTAGTTGTGGGTGAACTACAGTTCCTATCATGCCCGGATAACCCTATGAAATTCCATCAATACTTAAAGTTTGTTGTGTTGGACAAGCTTGCTCTGGATGCATCATCAGTGGGGTTCACTGTGCTCTCTGGCTGCAGGGTAAACTACAACTCCCACTATGTGAGTCAGTCCCCTCAAACCCCTCCAGTAGGTTGAGTTGGTCATGGGGGTTCTGTGTGCCAAGTTTGGTTCAAAACCATCATTGGTGGAGGTCGCAGTTTCTCTGGTTGTGGGTGAACTACAACTCCCAGAAAGGAAGGTCTATTCCACCCAAAGCCATCTAGTAATCAAATCTCCGCATATTAGGTATGTGTGCCAAGTTTGGTCCAGATCCCTCATTGTTTGGGTTCTGGATGTAGGTGATCTACAACTCCTATAAATCCCCCCAAAGACCTCCAGTATGTTTTGTTGTTCATGGGGATTCTGTGTGCCAGGTTAGTTCCAGGTCCACTCGCTGGTGGAGTTCAGAATTCAGTTCTTAGATTGCAGGTGAACTATACATCCCAGTCCCTACAACTCCTGTAAATCATGGTGAATTCTCCCCAAACCTCTCTAGTATGTTCAGCTGCTGATCAATTTCTCTGTTTGCTGTGTGCCATAGAAAAGAATAGGAAAAGGTTAAGGAAGAGGCAGTGGACGCCGGGGTCATGCAAATTCCACACCAGTGGAGAGAATCAGAAACACTGGGATGCCTGTGGTGGAGGAAACACATGAAACTGAGGATGAAATTGTCCTGAAATGAAAGCCTTCACTTGGGTGGTGGGTAGTATTGTGTTTGTGGAGGGCACTTGGACTTGTCCATGGTGCTCGCTAAAATCTCCAATGTCATTGGAGGAAAGGCCTTTGGTGTCGCCTGCGTGGTTAAGTTATAGCTGTTTGTGGAAGTGGGAGCCTATCTGTGTAAGTGGGCACCCTAGTCACGTAAACACATATTTTCACATATTTTCACATTTATTATGTGCATAGATAGATTATATTATATACTAGCTGTCCCCTACTACGCGTTGCTGTGGCCCACATGGGGGTTCTGTGTAGGAGGTTTGGCCCAATTCTATCGTTGGTGGGGTTCAGAATGCTCTGTGATTGTAGGTGAACTATAAATCCCAGCAACTACAACTCCCAAATGTCAAGATTCTATTTTCCCCAAACTCCACTAACGTTCACATTTGAGCATATTGAGTATTTGTGTAGAGTTTGGTCTGGATCCATCATTGTTTTAGTCCACAGTGAACTCTGGATGTAGGTGAACTGCAACTCCAAAACCAAAGGACACTGCCCACCAAACCCTTCCAGTATTTTCTGTTGGGTCATGGGAGCTCTGTGTGCCAAGTTTGATTCAATTCCATTGTTGGTGGAGTTCAGAACGCTCTTTGATTGTAGGTGAACTATAAATCCCAGCAACTACAACTCCCAAATGAGAAAATCAACCCCCACCCAACCCCACCAGTATTCAAACTTGGCACAGAGAAGCCCCATTGCAAACTGAACATACTGTAAGGGTTAGTGGGAATGGACCTTGATTTTGGGAGTTGTAGTTCACCTACATCCAGAGACACTGTGACCCCCACTAACAATGGACCAGGACCAAACTTGGCACAGAGAAGCCCCATGACCAACTGAACATACTGCAGGGTTAGTGGGAATGGACCTTGATTTTGGGAGTTACAGTTCACCTACATGACCAACTGAACATACTGCAAGTGGGAATGGATGTTGATTTTGGGAGTTGTAGTTCAGCTACATCTAGAGACACTGTGACCCCCACTGACAATGGACCAGGACCAAACTTGTCACACAGAAACAGCATTGCCAACTGAACATACTGTAAGGGTTAATGGGAATGGACCTTGATTTTGGGAGTTGTAGTTCAGCTACATCTAGAGACACTGTGACCCCCCAATGGACCAGGACCAAACTTGGCACAGAAATGCCCCATTACCAAATGAACATATTGCAGGGCTTAGTGGGAATGGACCTTGATTTTGGGAGTTGTAGTTCACTACATCCAGAGACACTGTGACCCCCACTGACAATGGACCAGGACCAAACTTGGTACAGAGATGTCCCATGACCAACTGAACATACTGCAGGGGTTAGTGGGAATGGACCTTGATTTTGGGAGTTACAGTTCACCTACATCTAGAGACAATGTGACCCCCATCGACTATGGACCAGGACCAAACTTGGCAAAGAGATGCCCCATGACCAACTGAACATACTGCAGGGGGTAGTGGGAATAGACCTTGATTTTGAGAGTTGTAGTTCACCTACATCCTGAGACACTGTGATCCACCTTACTTTCCATCCCTGTGAGAATTGGATTTGGCAAAATGTAGAAGCAAGGATTGGGGGCACAGCTTCATTGGAGACCCCTTTCCTCCATGATCATAATAACCTTTCCGGGAGTGGAGTTCCCTCCCTTCATAGGGGAAGATTCCTCCCACTTCTTGTTGTCTCAGCCCCAATGTTCTTAACAAGGAGTCATTTGTAACTCAGACATTTGTAACTTGGGGACAGCCTGTAGACATCCTTTACAGCGAGGCACACAGGCCCTTTTCCTCCCTTGTCCGGGCGGAAAGCAAGACTGGCCTTGAAGGAGGCCAAACCTGCCCTAAACGTGACCCCGAAAGCCGTGCCGGAGGGGGCCTTGTGAGCCAGCCAGCCAATCTGCCAGACTAAGAAGCCTCTTTCCTGGAGCTCTGGGAATTCTCTCCTCAAATGCTTTTAAATTAAACCCTGAGCTGTAATCAATTGCAGCCAACTAATGGACGGCGAGCCAGATGTCTGGAGCGCTTTTCTCTTCCCCTCCCTCTCCGACACTTTTGCCTGGCTACCAGTCCTGGGCACAGAGCAGCCTCCAAAAGGATTGGCCTGGGTTTGTTGTCGTTCCATGAATCACGAAAAGCTTGGTAGATGCAGGGAATGCTGTGGATGGAGCAGATCTTGATTTAGACAAGGTCCCCCATGTGCTTCTTGCAACTAGTCCAATGTTTCTCAACCTGGGAATCGGGACCCCTGATTGTGAGGGGGTGTCAGAGCGTTTGCCACAGTATTTTCTGTCGGTCATGGGGGTTCTGTGTGGGAAATTTAGCCCAATTCTGTCATTGGTGGGGTTCAAAATGCTGTTTGATTGCAGGTGATCTATATATCCCAACAACTACAACTCCCAAATGATAAGGTCTCTTTTCCCCAAACTCCACCAGTGTTCACATTTGGGCATATCGATTATTCATGCCAAGTTTCGTCCAAATTCATCATTGTTTGAGTCTACAGTCCTCTCTAGATGTGAGTGAACTACAACTCCCAAACTCAAGGTCAATGCCCACCAAACCCTTCCAGTATTTTCTGTTGGTCATGGGAGTTCTATGTGCCAAGTTTGGTTCAATTCCATCATTGGTGGAGTTCAGAATGCTCTTTGATTGTAGGTGAACTATAAATCCCAGTAACTACAACTCCCAAATAACAAGGTCTGTTTTCCCCAAACTCCACCACTGTTCACATTTGGGCATATTGAGTATCCGTGCCAAGTTTCGTCCAGACCTATCATTGTTTGAGTCTACAATCCTCTCTGGATGTAAGTGAACTACGACTCCCAAACTCAAGGTCATTGTCCACCAAATCCTTCCAGGATTTTCTGTTGGTCATGTGAGTTCTATGTGCCAACTTTGGTTCAATTCCATCATTAGTGGAGTTCAGAATGCTCTTTGATTGTAGGTGAGCTATAAATCCCAGTAACTACAACTACCATATAACAAGGTCTGTTTTTCCCAAGCTCCACCACTGTTCACATTTGAGCATATTGAGTATCCATGCCAAGTTTCGTCCAGACCTATCATTGTTTGAGTCTACAGTCCTCTCTGGATGTAGGTGAACTACAACTCCCAAACTCAAGGTCAGTGTCCACCAAATCCAGTATTTTCTGTTGGTCATGTGAGTTCTATGTGCCAACTTTAGTTCAATTCCATCATTGGTGAAGTTCAAAATGCTCTTTGATTGTAGCTGAACTATAAATCCCAGCAACTACAACTCCAAAATGACAAACTCAATTTTTTTGAGTGAAGGACATACATTGGGTTGTTAGTTGTATGCTGTCCAAATTAGGTGTCAATTCCCCCAGTGGTTTTTGATTTCTGTTAATCCCACAAATGAACATTAAATATTTATTTATATAGACTAGCGGTCCCCTGCCACGCATTGCTGTGGCCCAGTCTCGTGAGATGGAAAATAAAGTAATGAGAAAGTGTTGGTTTCTAATATATGTAATGCTTGTGGGTTAAAAGTATTTTTGTTGTTTCTTTGTCAGTGTTGATTTGGAGATTGTGTGGTTTGCCTACTCTGGAACATGCAACATATAATTGTCCTTCTTTAGGAGTCCCTTTCAAATCTATGATACTATATCTGTCATATACATGTGTGTGTGTTAATCATATATATATCTATCTGAATGTATAGGTCTTTCTCAGGAGGGCTTTGATTATGTTTTCTTGCCCTGGTGAAGGGGGTTGGACTGGGTGGCCTTAAGTATGGTGGTTCTATGTGGGAAGTTTGCCCCAATTCTGTCATTGGTGAGGTTCAGAATGCTCTTTGATTGTAGGTGAACTATAAATCCCAGTAACTACAACTCCCAAATGTCAAGGTCTATTTCCCCCAAACTCCATCTGTGTTCATATTTGGGCATATTGAGTATTCATGCCAAGTTTGGTCTAGATCCTTCATTGTTTGAGTCCACAGTGCTCTCTGGATGTAGGTGAATTACAACTCCCAAACTCAAGACCAATGCCCACCAAACCCTTTTAGTGTTTTCTGTTGGTCATGGCAATCCTGTGTGCCAAATTTGGTTCAGTTCCATCATTGGTGGAGTTCAGAGTGCTCTTTGATTGTAGGTGTACTATAAATCCCAGAAACTATAACTCCCAAATGACAAAATCAATTTTTTGAGTGAAGGACATACGTTGGGTTGTTAGGTGTCTTGTGTCCAAATTTGGTGTCAATTCGTCCAGTGGTTTTTGAGTTCTGTTAATCCAACAAACAAACATTACATTTTTATTTATATAGATACTAGCCACCCCCTGCTAAGCATTGCTGTGGCCCAGTCTGGTGATCTACAACTCCCAAATAACAAGGTCCGTTTCCCCCAAACTCCACCACTGTTCACATTTGGGCATATTGAATATTCGTGTCAAGTTTCATCCAGATCCATCATTGTTTGAGTCTACAGTCCTCTCTGGATGTAGGTGAACTACAACTCCCAAATTCAAGGTCAATGTCCACCAAACCCTTCCAGTATTTTCTGTTAGTCATGTCAGCTCTGTSTGCCAAGTTTGGTTCAATTCCATCATTGGTGYAGTTCAGAATGCTCTTTGATTGTAGGTGAACTATAATTCCRAGCAACTACAACCCCCAAATGTCAAGTCTATTTTCCCCAAACTCTACTAGTGTTCACATTTGAGCATATTGAGTATTTGTGCCAAGTTTGGTCCAGACCCATCATTGTTTTGCGTCCACAGTGCTCTCTGTATGTAGGTGAACTGACTCCCTATGGTGGGAGTTGTAGTTTCCATCAAAGCCAGAATTGAAAAGTTGATGACAGATCCCAAGTGTAGAGTCTGCAAGGAAGCAGGTGAAGTGATGGATCACATCCTCAGCTGCTGCAAGAAAATTGCGCAGATGGACTATAAGCAGAAGCAGAATACCGTTGCTCAAATGGGAAGTGTCCGATGTGTGATCCAATACAACACCCAGCACAGTGATCTTGTCTGCTGTGGACTTATCTTGTTGTGTTTCTGATGATGATGATGATGATGATGATGATGATGATGATATCGCTATACCAGGTGACAGCCGCATTGAGGAAAAACAACAGGAAAAACTCAGCCACTAACCAGACCTCAAAATCGAACTGCAAAGGCTCTGGCATAAACCAGTACAGGTGGTCCCAGTGGTCATCGGCACACTGGGTGCCGTGCCAAAAGATCTCAGCCGGCATTTGGAAACAATAAACATCGACAAAACCATGATCTGTCAACTGCAAAAGGCCACCTGACTTGGATCTGCGCGCATCATTCGAAAACACATCACACAGTCCTAGACGCTTGGGAAGTGTTCAACTTGTGGTTTTTTAAAATACAAAATCCAGCATATAGATCTCGTTTGCTGTGACATACTGTGCTTTTGTGTCAGTAAAATAATAATAATAATAATAATAATAATAATAATAATTATTATTATTATTATTATTGGAGAAGCTGACATGATATTTGATTTGAGGATCAAACTGCAAAGACTCTGTCACAAGTCAGTCAAGGTGGTCCCAGTGGTGATTGGCACACTGGGTGCAGTGCCTAAAGACCTTGGCCTGCACTTAAAAACAATCAGCTCTGACAAAATTACCATCTGCCAGCTGCAGAAGGCCATCTTACTGGGATCTGCACGGATTATTCTCCAATACATCACACAGTCCTAGACACTTGGGAAGTGTCCGACGTGTGATCCAATTCAACAGCCAGCAGAGTGCTGTGGAGTCATCTTGTTGTGTTTCAAATAATAATAATAATAATAATAATAATAATCATCATCATCATCATCATTATCTATATAAATAAAAATGTAATGTTCGTTTGTGGGATTAACAGAATTCAAAAACCATTGGATGAATTGACACCAAATTTGGACACAAAACACCTAACAATCCAATGTATGTCCTTCACTCAAATAAATCGATTTTGTCATTTGGGAGTTTTAGTTGCTGGGATTTATAGTTCACCTACCATCAAAGAGTATTCTGAACCCCACCAATGATGGAATTGGCACACAGTTCTCCCATGATGAACATTTATTTATCGTGTCAGGAGTAACCAGACAGTTGTATTACATTTTTAACAAACCAAACAAACAGACAAAACACAAAGTTTGCAAGCTTGGTAGTTGATTAAATGTCCTTTGACCAGTATCTGGCCACTTGGAGTGCCTCTGGTGTTGCCACAAGGAGGTCCCCCATGGTGCATGTGGCAGGGCTCGGGTTGCATTGCAGCCGGTGGTCAGTGGTTTGCTCTTCTCTGCACTCGCATGTTGTGGATTCCACTTTGTAGCCCCATTTCTTGAGGTTGGCTCTGCATCTCGTGGTGCCAGAGCACAGTCTGTTCAGCGCCTTCCAAGTCGCCCAGTTTTCTGTGTGCCCAGGAGGGAGTCCGCCACTGGTTGAGGTTCTGGGTTTGAGCCTGCCACTTTTGAACTCTCGCTTGCTGAGGTGTTCCAGTGAGTGTCTCTGTAGATCTTAGAAAACTATTTCTTGATATAAGTCGCTGACGTGCTGGCTGATACCTAAACAAGGGATGAGCTGGAGATGTCACTGCCTTGGTCCTTTCACTATTAGTTGCTACTTCCCAGCAGATGTCAGGTGGTGCAATACCAGCTAAACAGTGTAATTTCTCCAGTGGTGTAGGGCGCAGACACCCCGTGATAATGCGACATGTCCCATTAAGAGCCACATCCACTGTTTTAGCATGGTGAGATGTGTTCCACACTGGACATGCATACTCAGCAGCAGAGTAGCATAGCGCAAAGGCAGATGTCTTCACTGTGTCTGGTTGTGATCCCCA
Organism: Anolis sagrei ordinatus; assembly: GCF_025583915.1. Lineage (NCBI taxonomy): Eukaryota > Metazoa > Chordata > Lepidosauria > Squamata > Anolidae > Anolis > Anolis sagrei. The sequence goes on from NW_026847771.1 coordinate 52,798,004, forward strand.
GGTTGTGCCAGTCAGCTTTCGTATGATATTGTTTCTAGCACCCACTTTTTGCTTGATATTCAGGCAGTGCTTCTTGTAGGTCAGAGCATGGTCCAGAGTGACTCCCAGGTATTTGGGTGTGCTGCAATGCTCCAGTGGGATTCCTTCCCAGGTGATCTTCAGAGCTCGGGATGCTTGTCTGTTCTTGAGATGAAAAGCACATGTCTGTGTTTTAGATGGATTAGGGATCAGCTGGTTTTCCCTGTAATAGGCAGTAAGAGCACCTAGAGCTTCGGAGAGCTTCTGTTCAACCATCTGAAAGCTCCCTGCTTGAGCAGTGATGGCACGATCATCAGCGTAGATGAAACTCTCTGTCCCTTCTGGCAGTGGCTGGTCATTTGTGTAAATAATCAACAGAAAATACTGGAAGGGTTTGGAGGGCAGTGTCCTTTGGTTTTGGAGTTGTAGTTCACCTACATCCAGAGATCACTGTGGACTAAAAAAATGATGGATCTGGACCAAACTCTACACAAATACTCAATATGCCCAAATGTGAACACTGGTGGAGTTTGGGAAAAATAGAATCTTGACATTTGAGAGTTGTAGTTGCTGAGATTTGTAGTTCACCTACAATCACAGAGGATTCTGAACCCCACCAACGGTAGAATTGGGCCAAACCACCCACGCAGAACCCCCATGTGGGCCACAGCAACGAGTGGCAGGGGACGGCTAGTATATGGTATATATGTATTAGTATGTTTGAACCTGTGTGTGTGTGTGTATACTAGCTGTACCCGCCACGCGTTGCTGTGGCCAACCTTTTCTCCCTCTTTCTATCCTTCCTTCCTTCTCTCTTTCTTTCCTTCCTTCCCTTCTTTTCTTTCATTCTCTTCTTCCTTCCTTCCTTCCTTCCTTCCTTCCTTCCTTCCTTCCTTCCTTCCTTCCTTCCTTCCTTCCTTCCTTCTCATCCTCTTCCCTCCCCCCCTTTTTTTCTTTCCCTTCTTCTTTCTACCCTTTCTTCCGTCTCTACCTATTCTGCGACTGCAACTCCCAGCAGTCTTCCTGATCAATCTATCCACCTACCTATCCATCTCTATATACTCTATCTATCTGGGATTTATAGCTCACCTACAATCACAGAGCATTCTGAACCCCACCAACGGTAGAATTGGGCCAAACCACCCACACAGAACCCCCATGTGGGCCACAGCAACAAGTGGCAGGGGACGGCTAATAATAATAATAATAATAATAATAATAATAATAATAATGGAAGAGAAACAACTGGAAAAGCTGACACGAAATAGGGATTTAAAGATCGAACTGCAAAGACTCTGGCACAAGCCAGTCAAGGTGGTCCCAGTGGTGATCGGCACACTGGGTGCAGTGCCTAAAGACCTTGGCCTGCACTTAAACACAATCGGCGCTGACAAGATTACAATCTGCCAGCTGTAAAAGGCCACCTTACTGGGATCTGTACGCATTATTCGCCGATACATCACACAGTCCTAGACACTTGGGTAGTGTACGACGTGTGATCCAATACAACAGCCAGCAGAGTGATCTTGTCTGCTGTGGACTCATCTTGTTGTGTTTCAAATAATAATAATAATAATAATAATAATAATAATAATAATAATAGTAATAGTAATAGTAATAGTAATAGTAATAGTAATAATAATAATATCACACAGTCCTAGACGCTTGGGAAGTGTTTGACTTGTGATTTTGTGATACAAAATCCAGCATATAGATCTAGTTTGCTGTGACATACTGAGGTTTTGTGTCAGTAAAATAATAATAATAATAATAATAATAATAATAATAGTAATAATAACTAAAAAATCTGACACGATATGAGGGTTTAAAAATCGAACTGCAAAGATTCTGGCACAAGCCAGTTAAGGTGGTCCCAGTGGTGATCGGCACACTGGGTGCAGTGCCTAAAGACCTTGGCCTGCACTTAAAAACAAAAGGCTCTGACAAAATTACAATCTGCCAGCTGCAAAAGGCCACCTTATTGGGATCTGCATGCATTATTTGCCGATACATCACACAGTCGTAGACACTTGGGAAGTGTCCAACGTGTGATCCAATATAACAGCCAGCAGAGTGATCTTGTCTGCTGTGGACTCATCTTGTTGTGTTTCAAATAATAATAATAATAGTAATAATAATAATAATAATAATAATAATAATATCACACAGTCCTAGATACTTGGGAAGTGTCCGACGTGTGATCCGATACAACAGCCAGCAGAGTGATCTTGTCTGCTGTGGACTCATCTTGTTGTGTTTCAAATAATAATAATAATAGTAATAATAATAATAATAATAATAATAATAATAATAATAATAATATCACACAGTCCTAGATACTTGGGAAGTGTCTGATGTGTGATCCGATACAACAGCCAGCAGAGTGATCTTGTCTGCTGTGGACTCATCTTGTTGTGTTTCAAATAATAATAATAATAGTAATAATAATAATAATAATAATAATAATAATAATAATAATAATAATCTATCGCATAGGATCTACACATCGTAAATTTTCTTATTGTGTTTTGGGTCCCATCGTCAAGACATCTCGGGACATGTGCACAGATATTCTGTCGTCCCAAATCTTTCTGGTCTCGAACTTTTTGGAGAAGGGAGGCTTAAACTTGGTCTTGCATTCTCGGAGCAGAAGTGGAGCAAAGCGACAACCTTATGTGTATGTATGCATGTATGTGAATGAGATTGAGAGAGAGAGAGGGAGTCAATGGGCCCTTTTCCTCGCATTGTGCCCGTCTCAGACAGGGACACAAAGACGGGTGTCTGAGTTCCTGAGCCCCAGACGGTGTGATCTGCATCTTAATAGACAAGGGGAAAAAAATCAATTAAACAATCTTTGCAAATCCTGGCTTGACGAGGAAGGTTTATTGCGTTGGGAGAGAGTTCCCTTGCATCCCTAAAGCCTGAAAGAGAGAAAACGGGGGAAATGAAGGCGAAGGCAAAGAAAACCCACTTTCCAATGCCTTTCTCTCCTTGAAGGATTTTGCCTCGGTTGAATTATCCTAGAGCTTAGTCTGCATGCAAAACCCTAGACGTCGGCCTCTGCGAAGAGCTTCAATGAAACTTTTGTATTGAAAGAGTGGTCCTAGTTATACACATACACATACACTCAATAATAATATAATAATACGAATATGTAATATAATCTAATAATATATTACGGGTAACAAAATGTATATAATAAAAATAATTATAATATAAATAATATAATTTATACATATTCATAAATTATAAAATATATATTTATAATATAAATAATATACATAATAATAATTTTATTTCTTATCCGTCTCTCCTCTTATTATATTATATATTATTCATATTATATTATATTACATTATATATTATTAGCATTATTATACTAATTATTATTATTATGTATTTTATAAAATAATAATAATTTTATTTCTTATCCGTCTCTCCTCTTATTATATTATATATTATTCATATTATATTATATTACATTATATATTATTAGCATTATTATACTAATTATTATTATTATGTTTATTTTATAAAATAATAATAATTTTATTTCTTACCCTCCTCTCCTCTTATTTTATTATATATTATTCATATTATATTATATTATATTAGGATTATTATAGTAATCGTTATTATGTATACTATAAAATAATAATTTTATTTCTTATCTGCCTCTCCTCTTATTATATTATGTATTATTCATATTATATTATATTACATTATATATTATTAGCATTATTATAGTTCTTGTTATTATAATGTATATTATAAAATATTAATAATAATTTTATTTCTTACCCGCCTCTCCTCTTATTATATTATATATTATTCATATTATATTATATTACATTATATATTATTAATATATACATTAATATATACATATATTAATATATACATATATATATATATATAATATATACATATATTATTAATATATACATTATATATTATTACATTATATATTATTAGCATTATTATACTAATTATTATTATTATGTTTATTTTATAAAATAATAATAATTTTATTTCTTACCCTCCTCTCCTCTTATTTTATTATATATTATTCATATTATATTATATTATTCATATTATATATTATATTATTCATTATATTATTATATTATTCATATTATATTATATTATATTAGTATTATTATAGTAATTATTATTATGTATATTATAAAATAATTTTATTTCTTATTTATTTATTTATTTACTTTGCTTTGCTTATATACCACTGTATCTCAAGCCCGAAGGCGACTCACAGCGGTTCACAAACAGTAAAAACAGTAGAAACAGCAGTGGTTCCATACAACATATAACAATTGACTTAACACATTATCCATAAATTACCAATAAGCAATTACAATGCACAATTATTACAAAAAACAACTGTACCCAATCTTCTCATCATCCAAGCGTAGTCCAGGTTCGTCGTCCATTGTTCCATTCCTATATTCCATTACCAGATTGCACTAAATTACTCAAACGCCTGCACAAACATCCAGGTCTTCACCTTTTTGCGGAATACCATTAGAGATGGTGCTAGTCTAATGTCCGTAGGAAGGGCGTTCCACAGGAGGAGCCACCACCGAGAAGGCCCTATCTCTCGTCCCCGCCAGCCGAGCTTGAGAAGCAGGCGGGATCGAGAGCAGGGTCTCCCCGGAAGATCTCAAAGTCCTGGTGGGTTCATAGGCAGAGATGCGGACAGATAGGTAGCTTGGGCCGGAACCGTTTAGGGCTTTAAAGGCCAACGCCAGCACTTTGAATTCAGCCCGGTAGCAAATCGGTAGCCAGTGGAGTTGGCGCAACAGGGGGGTTGTATGCTCCCTGCGCTCCGCTCCTGTTAAAATCATGGCTGCCGAGCGTTGGACTAGTTGGAGCTTCTGAGCTGTCTTCAAAGGCAACCCCACATAGAGAGCGTTGCAGTAGTCTAAACGGGATGTAACCAGAGCATGGACTACCGTGGCCAAGTCAGACTTCCCAAGGTACGGGCGCAGCTGGCGCACAAGCTTATCCACCTCTCCTCTTATTATATTATATATTATTCATATTATATTATATTATATTACATTATATATTATTAGTTATTATAGTGATTATTATTATTATGTATATTATAAAATCATAACAATTTTATTTCTTACCCGCCTCTTCTCTTATTATATTAGATATTATTCATATTATATTATATTATACTAGTATTATTATAGTAATTATTGTTATGTATATTATAAAATAATAATAATTTTATTTTTTACCTGCCTCTCCTTTTATTATATATTATTTATTATATATTATTATATATTATTTATATTATTGTAGTAATTATTATTATTATTATTCTGTATATTATTTATATTATGAATATAATATATTATTTATATTATTATAAAGTAATATAATATAAATAATATTAAATATAATGAGAGGTGGGTAAGAAATAAAATTATTATTATTATTATAACAATGATATTAATAATATATAACATTAATATAATATAATATGAATAATATGTAATATAATAAGGAGAGGCAGGTAAGAAATAAAATTACTTTTAGGTACATTAATTTTATAAATATAATATATTATTTATATTATTATAATATAAGTGTATTATTATAATATAATATAAAATAATATGAATAATATTAAATATAATAAGGACAGGTGGATAAGAAATAAAAATTATTACTAATAATATATAATATAAAATTTTAAAATAATATGAATAATATATAATGTAATAATAGAGGTGGATAAGAAATAAAACTTATTATAATTGTTGCTACTATAATAATACTAATAATATATAATATAATAAATAATAATATGAATACTCTATGTAATAGAAGATTCCTTTCACTTCTTGTGGTCTCAGCCCCAGTTTTAATTTGGAGTTGGATGTCAATCAGATGTTTGTAAGTTGGGGACTGCCTATATACAGGTAGAGGTTTTCCCTTGATATTAGGTCTGGTTGACTCAGACTCTGGGGGTTGGTGCTCATTTCCATTTCTAAACCAAAGAGCCGGCTTTGTCTGTAAACACCTCCAAGGTCATGTGGCCGGCATGACTGCATGGAGCACCGTTACCTTCCCGCTGGAGTGGTACCTATTGATCTACTCACATTTGCATGTATGTGTGCGTGTGTGTGTGTATATATAACTATGAATAATATAATAAAAATAATACGAATAATATATAATATAGGATTCTTCTCACTTCCTCTGGTCTCAGCCCCATTCTTAACTTGGAGTCGGATGTCAGTCAGATATTTGTAACCCATGATCGGCCATTATTTATGTATAAGATAATAATATAATAATGTGTCTATATAGTAGTAGTAATAATAATATAATGTATATAAATATATATAATATAATAAAATAATATAATTTGGATTATATTAC